>JARHVA010000351.1:4135000-4282500 GCA_037957365.1 Torreya grandis | reverse complement strand
GTGTTTCTCCCTTTCACACTCTTGCATGAGACTCAACCTACCATTGACCATACTGAGTGTCAAAAAAATTGAGCATGACCATGATATTGTAATAAGTGCATATTTAAATAGTTTTTACATCATTTTAAAATTAAATTTTGAACTTGGTTGCATGCATAGTATGTAAATTTCTAACAATATTTGTATATGAATAGGTTCAACTACAGGGGAGTTGTCAGAAAAAAATGACCTATAGTCATATCTTGGAGAAATCTAAGGCACTTAATGGATCTCTATCTATGAGCCAAACATTTGAGGGAGAGCCTTCTACAAGAAAGGCAAAGAGAGGGAGGCTTTTTTATGATTAGGATATGTTTTACATGTTTTTAATGCCTGTATGGCAATGTACATCTTTTTAGCATTGTATGCCTATATGGCATTGACCCGACATTCTATTATATTCACATTTTTATGCCTTTATATATATATATATATATATATATATATATATATATATATATATATATATATATATATAAAAACATTTGACCTTGTTATAATTATTTTATACATATTATCATTATTGTAATTTCATTAATTTTTTGCAACTTTTATTTATAGCTATAAGATTAATTACTTTTTTGTAATAATTATACCATAATCCTTATTCGAAATATCAATATGAAATTTATTAGTTGGATTCCTTTTATATCTTTTAACTTGATTGAAGTATTGTGTCCAAATTGATCACTATCAACATTTAAATGATTTATAACCCTATGAATCTTTATTGGAGATGAATAATTATTACTTCCTTTGCTTAAATATGAAACAAGTGATGAGGGTCATTGAAACTCTTCACTTAGTTTAATAATGTAAGTCGAAGGCAATGTCCATGGCTATATGCAATAATGAAAAGAATATTTTAGGTTATCAATTCTTTTCTATTGAAACAACATTCATGTAAAATAACTAAATCAAAACTTTGACTGAAATCCAATAAATTTCAAATTACTAATATCAAATCAAATTTCCCCTAATTTCTCAATTAAAATCTATTTTATTTATTGCAATCAAATCAAATGAATCTAATGGTTTGAATCAAATATATTCTAGTTTATAAATTTAAATCAATTTTACTTAAAGCTTAAAAAGTAAACAATTGAAAGTAAAACATTAAACAAAAATTATGGAAATGAAATCAAGTAAAGTAGTGGCCACTTTAAATATTTACACATTATATACATGAAGGTTATACAATGAAAAAATATAAAATAGAAAATTAAATTTTCATATTAGAAAAAAAAAAAATCTAATCTAGAATAACCACAAATTTGTCCTTCTTTATGTTGAGTGGCCCCTTGTTCCTCCCTTGGAATAAGATTAAGAACAATCAATAAGAAACTATGAAAGTATTCAAATGCTCCAAATTCAAATTATCATTGATTAACAAAGTGTTTTAAAAAGTTTTAAACTCAATGTTTTTTCTTATTTTGAATTTTATTTTGCATTGACTTATTTACATAGAGTTGGGAGGTGATAATTGTATCATGATAACCTCAACCAACTCCCTAATCTTAATTATTATCTCAATAAATTAAGTGTACATGTTTATTGATATATATTGTTTTTTGAATTCATTAGAAAAATAACACTCATATCCACTCTTTTATAAGAAAATATTGGGAGAATTCTAGATCCAAGGATTTACTTTATTTTTCTTTAATAATTTGGAATGGGGTATCTTTCACAATTATCTTTGGATCAACTATATTTAAAGATATTAAAAGTATTTTGGAGTACTATAAATAACCTTCATACTTATATAGATAATATATATACAATATAATTCTATATCTATAATTCATATATAGTGTTATAAATTTGTTCAAAAATTAGGCCTATGACATTTTCTAAAGCTAACTATGTAAGTAATTTGAAGTTGAAATATTTTGGAGCTAGTTCTAAATGAACACTCTAGAGTTGAAGTAATTTGGGGGATGTTATAATTTGGAGCTAAAATATTTATAAGTCATCTTATAATTTCTCCTGAGCTAATATTTAATATTGTATCTTGATCCTCAGAACATCCTTGCTTGCCTTTCTAACTTATTTTGTCCTAATGTACAAAATTTTGCATCTATACCCTAATAAAGAGTATAAGTTGTCATAAAATTAGAGTACAATGAATTCTAAGGAAAAGACTAGATATGTATCCCATATTTTACTTTAAACAAGCCATAAGTTTCTAAAAATACATCTAAATCCACTTTAGAACTAATTTATGGAAGAAAAAAGGGTGTTCCTTCTTGGTTATGATTAGACATATTATGGTTTCATCAATAAGATTTATATCTTGATTCAATTCATCAAATTCATGAGGCATAATGATAAGTTCATTATCACTATTATCATGATTTATCAATTACACAATTTTATTTATATTATCAAGCATAAGATACTCAAGATCTGAATTTGTAAAAATGACCAAATTCTCATCTTTGTGTTCAAGTTGTACTTGGAGATATCCACCTCCAGTGTTTTGTGGCTAAAAAATAACATAGCTACCATGTTAAGTGTGGAAAATAATCTCTAGGACCACGTTCTTGGCCTCTGAACATGCTTAATCTAGAGATGAAGTACCCATTTTGACCTCAAGAACATCCTTCCCTAGAACAAAAAATTACAATTTTTAGGCAAACTTCAAATGCACGTAAAACAAAAACCATAATTCATTTACACAAATTGAAATAAATTTCATGTGTGTCAAATCCATCTACTTGCATCATGGAGAATGGTGATCGAACATAAGAGATGCATCCATGGAAGATGGTATATTGATTAGTGTAGGAATGCTATTTTTATGCAGTTTAAATACAAGTTCTTATCCTCCAAATGATATTTCTACTTATAGGACCTCCCCTTGTAAATCCATCGATTCTAACACATTAGGATTAAAAAAATCTATAAGTTCCTAGGACTACAACCTTCGAATTCACCTAATTAGGAGAGGGAATACCTATTCTAGCCTCAAGATAATATGGATTTCTATACTAATGGTAGCAACCTTATCTTATGTTTTTATTAAGCTTCTCTTAGCTTCAAGGATATGGAATTCTATACTAACCTAGCCAACCACGTGAAGGTGGAAGCTTATTTGGCACCATTAACCTAAAGGCAATATGTTAGTAAGTAATTAAATTTAAATTTATATGTACGTATTAAAAAATCAATAAAATTGGATAAAATTAAATGCATTGTAATTTGAGAACTCAACATACCTTGGGATTTCAATCCAATGAACCACTAGGATCCACTTCACTATTGATAATAACAAGAATTTAGTCATGGTTAGACTTAAAAAACTTCCATAGATTGTTTCTTAATGACCTCCCATTATATATGAGCAATTGAACATTTGTTTCAAGAACCAAATTTAAATAGTGAAATGTCTTACTATGTATTTCATAATCTTCAAACAACCATACATATAAACTTTTGATGGGATATTATAGAAGCCAAGTCCCAATAGCTATCACGGAACCAACATGATAGTCAATGTTTTACCATCTATTACTGAGGAATTCCTTTTACTATTTCCCCTCTAAACACCAATATAAGTAGTAATTTATTCCCTCTTTGTTAGCCTCATCCACAATAACTATAAAAATATGCCCTACATCACAAAATAAAATAATTTTTTAATAATGATGTCGATAGATAATGAGAATTTAGCACTTAATGATTAATCTTATACTTGGTTGCACTAGATTAGATACATGGTCAAAGTCATGTGATGATGCCATATGTGTAAGTTCTAATGTTGATGGAACATGATATGTGTCAATTAGACTTAGAGTTATAAAAATACATTCATCCACACACTCTTTCAACTCACACTCATTCTAAAAAAAGTTCATGCATGCAAAATAAAAACATGCCATGTTCCTCATATGAACCATCTAAGAACCTAAATTTTAGATACAAAATGAATCAAGCTCACTTGGTCCATTTATAGTCATACAATCCTAAAACATTACCAATTTTTCTTCCTCTATTAGCCAAAAATATCTATGAACACTAGAGTTTTATTGACCACCATGGGCCATTTTATTGCTACCACATTCAACTATGATTTTTTCTTCAATTAGTTCAGTTCCATTTTTGAACATCAAATCCTCTCTTATAAAGTCTCTTTTCACACATGATCTGACATCGTCATGCTCCCTTTTTCCATGGCTAACCTTAGATAAAATCCAAATATGTTATATGGTAGTGGTATAATACATCCTACTCAACTAGTAAAACATTCATAAATTTTTAAATAATGATATGATATTGTTTGACCAAATATAATGTTAATTAAAATTAATGTTCCTCTCAGTCAACTTTTCATAGAACATCTCAAAATAGCCTTTCACACACTGTGTATAATGTTATTGATTATAATTTATATATAAATGGTACCCCATTAATAATTTTTTTATCTTAATCTTTACTATTAAGTGCATGCATGAATATTATATTCACAAAAATGAAAACTTGTATTGGTTGTAGTATTGTGATTGAACTTTTATTTGTGGTTGGAATGTTTAATTCACATTAGAGTTGAATAATTAAATAATAAAACCAAGTGGTAATATGTCATTACTTAAATTTAATTTTTCATCCAACCATCAAGCTCTATTTGTGTGCATTGCATACTCATAAACAATTTACTCCTTGAATTTGACCATAAATTTTGAAACAAGTATTTTTTTTTATAACAAGATCATACATTTTAGATTCCTTTCCATATTATAATTGATATTTCATATTTTTATTTATTAAAACCAACTAATTCTTGTCCAATTTCACTTGTACTCTCATCATGGATACAATTTTTAAATTTTAGCAATCCATCACAAATGTTGCAAGTTTTATTCAAACATGATTTGTTATACAAAAATTGTCCATGTGGTCTTTCAAAAAAAAAATGGTTGGAATAAATTTCCTTGCTGATTTTAATGGAACTTCAATTTCACACTCCTAATTTTCTTTTTAGTATGCAAACTATAATGCACTTGATAAAAAACATCATAATGTATTGAAAATCTAACATGTTGGAGCAAAAAAAGTGGTGCATGTGTGATTTATTTTGACATAGAAGGGTTTGGCCATCTCAAAATATATTTGACTAATATAAAGTTGTGAACATTTATGTAAAATCTTAAAGTACAGGTGTTTCAATCATATCCAAGAAATATTTTAGATGTGGTTCATGGTTACAAAAACCAACTCTTCTTTTCAATACATATCTTATATTGGATGAAACCCTTATGTTGTCTTTATAAAATTATGCAAGTAAATCTTTGAGAGCATCAAATATAACCTTGTCTTTCTGTGGGACTCTGCTAGAGAATGGATAGAAATCATTGTTATTGGCATCATTAAGTATTTTATGTCTTTTAATTGATTTCATTAATGTTTTTCGTTTATGTTCAGTGCCCTACTTGTTTATCTAATCAATCACTTTCTCCCTATTTGACCACTTACTATATAATTTATGATTATGCATCAAGTAGTGTTACTATCTTTGGTGCATGTTTTCATGCCTACAATATGGTTTACATTATGTATATTTTAAACAATTGCCTTGTTTTGACCATAAATATTAGATTTTCTTATTCTTAGGGTGTTTAATGCAGGTCTCATCTTAAGCAATTTCATCAGTGAAACAAACAATTGACATCTTCAAGCATCATTTAAATTTTCCAAAAAATTATTCCAAACTATTTCAACTTTTTTTCTTGAATTATAGCCAGACATTTTCTTCTGTATTAGTTTCAAAATATTTTTATAAACTTTAATTAAGTACACGGGTATTATATGAAAAATCTTGGAGCTGTTATTAATGGTACATTTTATTATTATGGTGTTTGAACCATATTGTTATTTTCATTACTAGTTTCTTCATTTTGTGTTCCCGTATAGTTTACTTCATTATTATTCTCACTATTTCATGTTTTCATGGAATTTTATTTATTTTTAATTACACCATTTTGTGTTTCCATGAAATTTTATTCATTGTTAGAGGGTAAATAATCATGCGTATTATCATCATCATCATCAAAATTTAAAAACTTTATAATTTGAATGTGGACTTGCAATATAATTTGGAATTTGAAGTAGAACTTCTTTATCATTATTAATTTCATCATTATCTATGACATTTGGTTCATTGGGGGTAATATATTTACATTTTTTTACATGAAGTATTTATATTCATTCCCTTTGTTTGTATCACAACACTTGAAATTGCTTAGATGTTTTGCACTTTAACCTTTTTTTTAGTCTTAGGATGAAATTCATCATCCATAATTAGATAAAGTTGATAACTTTGAGGGTGGTGACAACTATAAAATTATTAAAAAATAACTTGTATCACTATGTAGAGTCTAGAATGACATCAAACAAAATTGTGGGGATAAAAATATCTATATGATAAAATGATAAATCTGGGCATTGTGTTATATTATTAATAAAAGGAACAAGGAGGTGTTATAATGTGTACATGTTGCTTGATACCCCCTCTACCTTACACCCTCTACATATTATACTCAAAATTACGTTTTAAAGGGGCTTAATGTTTCCTAAATCTCATAATTGATTTCACGAGTTGAATAATGCTCAAATTTGTGATAAAATTATGATTGATTAAGACATAAATTGCATCCTATATAATTGATTCAGCCATAAATTAGGTTTACAAGGATCAATTTTGACTAAATCATGTCATTGATATATTACATCCCATTTTCCCCTCATGTAAAAATATTATTACATTAATGATTAATTTTACTATTTGTGATTGTGGAATTTTAAGTTTAGCATTGATGTAATTAATTTAGCTTAGATTATGATATCTTACATTTTAATTGGTACTTACAATAGTATTATAGTTGTAGAAAATAAATGATTATATTGATTATTTCTTTATTCTAATTATGATGTTATGGTTTCATTTGATGCAAAAATTTCAAGTTAGTTATTTTATCTATTTTGATAGATATATATGGTAATGTACTAACTAGCCTTTCATCCATGGTGGAGGTGGATGTAAGATAATCCATTCATTCCCTCACAACAGAATCTTGAGGGAGAGAATTATAGGGGAGAGGGTGGTAAATCGTGACAAATGAGGGTAGACAAATAATATGAGAACACTCACACCTTCATATAGTATTGATTGATTTGTAATTTATTGGATTTGATTTTATTTTAGAATTGGTTGCATAAATGTTTTCGCTTACTAATTATGGTGTTCAAATATCCTTGGGTATGAGATTCATACTAATTTGTGTTTAACCATTTTGGTTGCAATGATATAAAAATACTTGTGCATTGGGGTTTGGTATGAAGTGAACTTGGTATTGTTTGTGATCATGCTAGTTGATTTGTATCCATGTGGTTTATTTTTGAGTCTTATGATCGATGTTTTTGACTTCTTTGCATAGTTTTATCTTTGGTTTATTTGTGTAATCATTGTGAAGGTAAAGATCAAATGTATAAAGTCTATGTTTTCTAGCATGAGCCCTAAGGTGATTATCATGATAAATAAACCCATGTGGTGGGAGCGATTAGAGTTATTAACTTTTTTGACCACTTTAGTTGGTAGAGGTGGCATTTCCATTATTTAAATTATGGAAGGGTACTTAGGATATCATAACACATAATTGAGTTATCATGAGTAAAAGAGTGAAAAAAAATATTTGGGTCAATAAACATAATCAATAATTAAGGGATAAAAGTGGATTAGGTTTTACCAAAGAAAAGTCAATAAATGCATTTGACGTTTGAGTGAGTGGTTTTTGAGGTGGTAACTCATATTTTAAACCTTAAAATAAGGGATCACATGATGGAATAATAATCCCACTAGGGAATGATTGACAAAAATGCATAAAGGTTTTTTATTTTTTACTCTCAATTTGTTGGGTTTTAGAATCTTTGTTTATTAAGAAGAATAAACATTGAAAAATAAGCATGGAAGGCACTGACCCAAATATATCATGGTTTATTTTGGGTAGGGAATTTGGATTTCATGTAGAAGGAAATATGTGTGACTATTAGTTTGAAACCCAAGATAAAAACCTTAAATAGGAAAAAGGATATGAGGATCATAGATGGGCAAAAGAGAGGAAGACAAAGAGGAGAGAAATATCAAGGGGTTTTTTCACTTTTGAAGTAAAAATCACCATTCTTTTCTTATAAAAAGAACAAGGTAAGTCATGAAGAGTCTAAAATATAAATTTTGAGTTGATTGGTAAATTTGAATAATGGTCTTTGATTTCAAAACCTGATTTGGATGTATTGATTTTATGGGTGTTCATATATTTTATTTATATGCATATTATTAAAAATTGGATATATATATATATATATATATATATATATATATATATATATGAATTAAATTATAAACCCTAGCATTTTTTAGAGTACCCATATTGACTATAATAACATTTTCCCATAATAATTGTGATTCTAATATCTATAATGGTTGTAGTTTGTTTGCAAAAATGCGGGTTATTTGATAACATAATGGTTGTAGATTGATTGCAAAATTATGATTATTGTATAACATAGTGGTTGTATCTCACCTTGTATAACTAAGAACTATTTTGATTATATTTGGGTTTTCCATAGTGGTTGTAGCTTATTTGTAAAATGATGGTCATTTTTTTAACATAGTGGTTGTAGGTTATTTACAAAAATTGATGGTTATTTTGACATCATAGTGGTCGTAACTTATCTTGTATAAAAATGGTTATTTTGGTTCTTGTTGGGTACACCATAATGGTTGCATATTGTTTAATCCTTGTGGATGTAGTATCAATTATTTTAAAGCTGAGTTTTATCAATGTCTATCTTTGAGGAATATATGTCTTTAATGAGCCTGAACTCTTATGCTTTTTGATAATTATAATTTGATTTGTTTATTATATATATTTAACCCATAATTTTTGATCTTGTAATGGGTATGAGAATTATTAATTATTTATAGAACTACGAGTGAGAGTTCATTCTCACCCACAAGCCTATAAAGGTGAATTATCTTGTAAAGACAAAACTTAACTGATGAAATATCTCAAAGTTTATCGAGTTGATGGGTATACCATTTCCTTAAACTTGTTATATTTATAATACAAACCATAATTTAGAATAAATATGATTACATATACCCATTTGGATTGACTATGTTATTATAGGTTGTGACTATGATCATGAGGATACTTTGACTTTTATGCATGGACATATATTTTAGCCTTGTTGGGTACTATACCTTATCATATTTAGAATTCATAGTTATATGGATATATTCTTACAACATACTATTGTATCTTAAGGATTTGTATGATTAAAACATAATAATGGTAACATTTAAGGTTGAGGCTTATCAAGTAACCTAGTTTCCAAAGGATAAATTTATAGGAATATTGCATGAATAATGAGCTTGTAGGAAGAGATAACTATGTGGTTGAAGTGAATAGGTGAACAAAATTTGTTCTTGTATTCTTGAATGAATAATACATTAACATGAAATTTTATTTATAAATCCATATACGATTAATACTTTTTAAGATAGATTATTTTATGAAATTATAATATTAATGTGCTGTAATAGTTAACTAAGTATTAGTTAAGATCATACTTCTTACCTTATGGATGATGATTGATAGGTGGTATGAGTATTTGTTATTTAATCATCATCGGTCTAAAAATAATTATATTGATGATTAAATATTAAAATAGAGAGTAATGCTTATGTGGATAATGACCCAAAGTATTTTTAAGTTTGAATACTATAAATGTTTTAGTTAAAGTGATGTTATAGTTGTAGACATTGTCTATCCATTGCACTTTCTAGTTTGCATGTTTTATTGAGGTCATACTAGATATAGGTGTACATATGGTCTATATGACTGGTTTAATTTAATAGTGATTATACTTACACACTTATTTTTAGATGGTTTTGGATGCTTGTATCATCATTATAATGGAAGGGCCACTCCGAGTATCGAGGTGTATGGGGCACTGTTGGTCTTTGGTTGGAGGTAAAGCACACACATGATGGTATCCCTTATTATAGATAATTTAAACCAATCTCTAATGCTTACTTATGGATATGAAACTAATAAAGAGTTGTATTACATTATTCGACAATACTATTGTGTAATAGAAAATTTGTGTTACTGTTCATTATGGTTGAGGCTATTGACATACTTGTGTAATCATTATTATATCTTGTTATACATTAAAACTGTGGTTATCATTATTATTAGGTTTTATTTACAACATTGTTTCTATTTGAGTATTGAAATGACTCTATTAAGATTTTGTACTTGGGTTTGCAGAATTTCCCTACATAACACATCTATTGGTTACTAACTAATTTTAAATTAAAGTTAGCAGGTCTATACTTGAGGTGGCATAAATGATTTTACATGTAACTAATTTGAGTATGTTATTTTATTCTTTTTATAAGATGAATATCAATTGAAAATGTTTTTTGATTAAAAATAAATAAATTTTAGTTAAGTTTAAATACCCAGTTGGGTTATAACATACATCAAATGAAACCATAACATCATAATTAGATATCAAAATATTCAACATAATCATTAGTAAAGGGATAAAAGTGGATTAGGTTTCCTCAAAGTAAGTTCTATGAATTAATTTAATGTTGCAATGAGTGGTTTTCATGGAGGTAATGCATAAATGAAACCCTAATAGAAGGGCTCACATGATGGAATAATAGTCCCATTAGGGCATGACTGATAAAAATGCATGGCAGTATTTTTTTATTCTTAATCTATATTTTAATAAGAAAAAACATGTCAAAATAGACATGGAAGGTCGTGATCCAATTGTAGCATGGTTTTATTTTGGGCAAATAAATTAGCTCTATGTGATAACATAGTGGACAAAAATGTAGTGGTAAAAAATGTAGCAGTAAAAATGTCATGAGGAAAAAACATAGTGAGGAAAAACATAACGGTATTGGTAACGTCATAAAAATGTTGTGAAGAGCATAATTGAGAAATTTTAGTGATTATCACATTGTTTATTTGTTGTCTAGTTCATTTTGGTGATAGTAGTCAACATTTCATGGTGGAAAAGTAATGCACCAAATTTACAAGCCAAATAATAGAGGAAAATGTGATTTCATGAGTTTGGACATTTAGTTGAAACTTCACAACATTTTTGTGACATTACCAATACCACTATGTTTTTCCTTGCTATATTTTATCCTTGAGATGTTTTTATCATACTACATTTTTTAGCACTACATTTTTATCTACTAATTTTTAGTAGGATGCCAATAAATCAGCTCGCATGCAAAATAAAATATGGGTGGATTTTCATTATAAACCTAGGAAAAAAACTTTAATGAGGAAAAAAGAGATGAGGATGGAAAATAGACAGAGGAGATGGAGGAAAAGAAAAAATAAAGCTCAATGGTTTTTACACTGATTTCACTAATTGACTAACTAGATCAATTCGTGATGGAATAAAAGCTAATTTAGTCCAAACCACATTCTACTATCACACTTAGGTTCAAGGGAATAAAATTGGCCTGAAGTACATTTTTTATTAAACAAATCAATTATTTGGTTGATGTAGTGATGAAATTGGCATTGATTAAGCCTCATATCAAATTCTATACAATCATAATTAGGTTTGAAATGGGCTCAATTTGGCACAAATTATGTTATTGATTGCACCAATTGACTAATTGGTTCAATCTAAGATAAAATTAAGGATAATTGAGTACCCAATAAAACCCCATAGTTAAAGTTAGGTTTAAGGGTCTCAAATTGGCCCCAATTACTTTTGAGACTAAACCAATAAACTATTTGGCTCATTATGTGATGACATTAGGGTCAATTAAGGCCAAAATCACACCTATACAATCAAAATTAGATTCATATGGCTCAATTTGGCCCAAATTACATCACTAATTGATTAATTGGTTGAATTCATGATGGAATTATAGGTAATTTAGCTCCAAATAACATCATATTATCAAAATAAGGTTAAATCTTCTCATATTTGCCTTAATTACATCCATTATATAACCAATTGATTTTTTGGTTCATTTTATAATGAAACTAACACTGACTGAGCCCAAAATTATGTCATATGCAGTTGAAATTAGGTTTAAAAAGGGCTTGATTTGGCCTAACTTGTATCACTAATTAAACTAATTGACTAATTGGCTCATAAAATTAGGGATAATTAACCCCTCAATCATATATTATAGTAATATATAGGTTTAAGGGGGTGAAATTGGCCCCAATTGCCTTTGTGATTGAACAAATTAATCATTTAGTTCATTTGGTGATGACATTGGGATCAATTGAGCCCCAAATCCTATCATATATAGTTAAAATTAGGTTCACATCGGTAAATTTGACCCAAATCATGTCATTGATTGCATCAATTGCCAATTTATCTTGATATGTGATGAAATCATAGGTAATTTAGCCTTAAATCACCTTATATAGTCATAATTAGGTTCAAGAGGCTTAGATTGGCCCCAATTACCTTTATGATTAAACCAATCAATTATTTGGTTTGTTATATGATGAAATTGGAGTTGATTAGGGCCCAAATCACATCCTTTATAGTCAAAATTGGGTTCATTAGGCTCAATTTGGCCCAAATTAAATAATTGATTGCACCAATTAACAAATTGACTCAATAAGTGATGAAATTAGAGCTATTTTAGCCCTAAATCAATCCTATTACTATAATTAGGTTCAAAGGGATCAAATTGGCCCCAATTACATTCATGATTGAACCAATTGATCTTTGGTTTATTTTCTTATGAAATTGGGGCCGATTGAGCCCCAAATCACATCCTTGATTTCACCAAATGACTAATTACCTCAATCTATGATAGATTTAGGGATAATTAATCCCCCAATCACATTTTATAGTTGTAATTAAGTTGAAGGCCTTGAATTAGCCCCAATAACCTATGTGATTGAACCAATCAATTATTTGGTTCATTTTGTGATTACATTAAGATTGATGAACCTAAAATCACATCCTATTTACATCACTAATTGTACCAATTGACTAATTGGCTCAATATGTCATGAAATCAGAGCTAATTTAGCCCTAAATCACATCCTATAGTCACAATTAGGTTCAAGGGGTTGAATAATTTATTCCATTATTGAAAAAATCAACTCTTTGGTTCATTTTGTGATAAAATTGGGGTTGGTTGAATCCAAAATTACATGGTATACTATCAAAATTAAGTTCACAGGCTCAATTTTGTTCATATCAAATCACTTTATTGACTATGCTCTCCATATGACAATGTATATAATGATATAAACCAATTTTACAACATAAAATATATAATTAAAAATAAATGACACCTCACATTTATGTCCCTCATAACATACAGTTTAGCTTTAGGGATGATAACTAGTTACCTATATGGACTATGAAAACATTTTATTTATGCATAGGTTCTTACTGATTGAAAATCACATGAAGTCAATACAAAAAGAAGCATGTACATTATTTTGATTTAAATAATTTCAAACATGGATCTAGGCTCAGAAATGGTTTGGATTCACAAGCCTAAGGCCTAGACTTACATACTCATAGCTGAATCCATGTTTTTAATTAAAATAAAAAAATATAACTTCTACCATGATAAACACTATGAATTTCATCAATAAAATTTTGAAAACTATTTCTATGACATTGATCACTCTTTCCTTTTCCCAAATATATAATTTTATTTTTTGACTACTTTAAGGTTTCCATATATATTGATTTCTAGGTATGTCTTATTATGCCATTATATGTTGTAACTATACATGTCTATATTTATTTATGTACCATTTTTTTTCATCAAAATGAAAAAAAAAATTATGGTTAAAAAATAGGCTTAATCATATACTCATTAAAAAAAACTAATTTTTTATTTTTTTTGAGGTAGGAAGCGGGGCACACGGGTCGGCTATCCATTTTTTAAAATCATTTTAAGGGTCTATTTCCTTGTAAAATTAATAAAAAATTAATATTCATTAATTTTTTTTAAAAAAGGTTGAAAAATAGATGATCTTATCTAACTTTCCACCAAAGTGTTTCAAAAAATACTACATAACGCTAAAAAAATGAGGGGGCACACACCCGATTATCTGCTATGTTTTTTTGAAAAATAGGAGATCCTTTTCGAATTTTAGATGTTTGATCTAATTATACTTGACCATTTTCAAAAATAAAATAAAATTAGAAACTAGACTTGAAATGCTAAAATTCATGTTGGTATATCATCTTCAAATTTTGAGTATAGCCATCTCAAATTATTTATCCAAATTGAGGTTTCTCATTTTTTCAAGAACAAAAATGTCCACTTAATACCTTGTTTTATTCCACCAATTCCCTGCACATGCCCATTAGGTAGAAAACATATAGATAGGCCATGTATAACAATATGAGGTAGAAAATACATTTTTAAGGTATATTTACCATGATAGGGAAATGTGGAAGGTGTGTAATAAGGTACATAGTGTGTCAAAATGTATAAAAAGTCACTCATTGTGATAATTCCATGCCAACAAAGTGCACAAGCTCAGTTCAAATTAATTGATAAGTTTTGTGATAAAGTAACTAATAAATATAACATTTTAACCCTCTTAGTATATAAAATGAAAATCAACCTAAAATTAGAAGTCATTTATAATTTTAAGTAATTTTTTAATTATCAGATTATGAGAGAGAAATACAACAAATGGATTTATTATTTAACCAACAAAACAAATTTAAGATGCATCTTTATAATATTATATTTCATAGGTTTAGTATAAGGATTCTAAGTTATGTTATACAATAGATGTAAAAATATTAGGCATATCGACAAAGGATCGAGTGAAGATATCATAAAAATCATTTGATGGGGAGGTATAAGCTTATCATTCTTTAGGAATCAATGAGACACCTATATTTGGATATTTTGGGAGTCACTAATGTCAATTTTGATATCAATCATGTATTCATTTAATAGTTTCGATCTATCTTCTACATATGGTGTGGTTGCTAATGTGTCTAAGCTATCTATTGTATCTTATATATCATTGGATGAGGGCTCACTTTCCCTAAATTAAGTGTCATTTCTTAGTGTATAATGGAATATGTTATTATGATGGTAACTCAATAAATCCATACTAATTAAAACATTATAAGAGGGATTCATCATTGAAAAATGTATCCAGGTGGGGGCTCACTGATCTAACAATATTTTCAACTAGCTCAAGATGCACAAATTATATAATCATGATATCATCCATTTATAATGAGAAATTCTTAGTCAACTTGGAAAATTGATTATGTAGCTATTTGGCTATTATATCATTTTCATGGTTATGAGCTCCTAAATATCCATAATCCACTTGAAAAGGCACATTTTTAACTTTACAATTATCATTATATATGAGTCCTTATTTAAATATATGTGCATTTAGAATGATAGATTATGTGATGTCTTGCTCATGTTTACCTAAATCTTCGCCTTTGTATCCCATTTATTGAATATAAATTTCAATCCAAATCCATACTTTTCCAAAGTAGTTTGAACTAGGCTAAGTGGCTATCTTTGTTAGGTTGTGGAGCTAAAAGCTTCAACTATTGTAGACATGGAGAGGATGCTGAAGTTCTAGAAATACTAGCGTCGGCAGTGTAACCAACATTGGTCACATACAGTGCAAAAGGCAACTGGCATTGGCAGGGAGTCAGCCGACGTTGATCAGCACCAGACAGACAGGGACCGATGTCGGTCGCCTGTGGTAGTTCCAGAACTGCTGTTGATGAATAGTCAGTTAAGTGAAGTGAGTGTTTGCATGATTAAGGGTTAATTATAGTCTCGAGTTGCGTGTCTAATTATTGTAATTAGAAGTCTATTTTTGTATGCATGGGATCCTATTTAAAGACCCATGAGGCATGTATTGTAAATCAAGAAGGCAAGTAAAAGCATTGAAGCAAGGAAGCAAGGTCAAGGAGATATACAAGGTGTAAGGTCAAGGAGATCAGCTGAAGCATTCAAGGAGGGGATAACAACTCAGGTTTTTGAGTTGGTTATGGCTAAGCAAGAGAGAGGGAAGAAGGTCTTGAGGTGTGGCAAGCCTTTGAGGTGGAAGAAGAAGTGGCATCTTCGTTATTGTATTTTCTTCTAAGACTATTTAATACAAGATTGTGTATTGTCTCTCAAATTCTTTGCTGTTTCAAGTTTCTAGCTACTTAATCATTCTGGTATAATTCCATGTTTAATTGCTTATAAGAAAGGTAATCAATTATGCTTACTTGGAGGGGTTCCTAACAGTTGGTATCAGAGCTACGGTTGTAGGGAGTAGGTTATTGTTTGATTACAGGTCATTCACAGGGATTTCTGTTTGAGTGGGAGTATAGCAATGGCAAAAGAAAGTAAGCTACGAATGGAGAAGTTTAACGACAAGAATTATCAACATTGGAGGATGCAGATAGAGGATTATCTGTATCAGAAGGATTTGTACTTACTATTGGGTGGGGTTGCATGCAAGCCCATAGATATGAAGGATGAAGAATGGAACATTCTTGATTGGAAGGCTCTGGGATCCATAAGGTTGAGCCTTGCATCATCTGTGATTTCCAACTTATCACAGTGCAAGACAACGAAAGAGTTGATAAAATCTTTGGCAAATTTATATGAAAAGTCCTCGACTTCAAATAAGGTATTTCTTATGAAGAAGTTATTTACTTTGCAGATGCAGGAATGTGGATCAGTACATACTCATCTTAGTGATTTCCATGATTTGGTAAACTAGTTAGCTTCAGTCAATATTGTTTTTGATGATGAAGTAAAGGCTCTCTTGATTTTATGCTCTTTACTTGAAAGTTGGGATAGTTTGGTTATGACAATAAGTAATTCTGTGTCTACTTCTAAAATCTTAAAAGTTGATGATGTTGTGAGTATAATCTTGAATGAAGAAATATGCAGGAAAAGCACAAGTGAATCATCAGGGAATGCTCTAAGTGCAAAAAGCAGGGGAAGGCAAAGAGAGAAGGTCAAGCAAGGGAAACCAAGGTCGAAGGTGGGAAGGAGATCCGAATCCAGAGGTGTCACCTGCTAGTTTTGTGGAAAGAGAGGACACACAAAGAAAGAGTGTTGGCTGAGGGATAAAGAGAATCAACATGAAGGTAATGAAGAAGCAAAGGATGTAAATATTGTGGTACAAGATGCTCTCATACTTTTTTTGGATAGTTAGGTAGGATCATGGGTTTTAGATTCTAGTTCTTCTTTTCATGCATCCCCAAACAGAGATTTGTTCCATGAGTATGTCTAGGGAGACTTTGGAGTACTTTATTTAGGGGATGGTATGCCTTGTCAAATAGTTGGCAAAGGGAAAGTGCAGCTGAAATTATAGATGGACAACACATGGGTGTTGAAGGAGGTTATGCATGTCCCAGTTCTGGAGCAGAGTTTGGTTTCTATAGGAAGGTTGGGTGATGAGGGATGTATAATAACCCTCACAGTGGATTCTTGAAAGGTTACCAAGGGTGCACTTATTTTAGCAAGAGGTAAGAAAGTAGGTACTCTTTATCTATCTACTTGTATTACTGATTCTACTTCTAGTTTATCTACTTCAGCTGTAGATTCAAATATGTGGCTTAATAGGCTTGGTCACATGAATAAGAAGGGAATGGACGTTCTTTATTCAAAAGGTATGAGTTTAGATTCGGAAGGCATAGATAGAGTTCATTGCAGGAAAAGGAAATTTGATGCTTTTGACAAGAACAGGGAAGCCTTGGTGTTTATGGAGGAGATGAGGGACATAGATCAGTCACAGGGGCTAAATAATTTTGAGCAGGGTAGTATGGACAGGGGTTTGATCCAAGATGAGCTCGCAGAAAAAGAATTCATCACTTACAGGAACACACAGACACTGACGTCGATCACTTGGAATTGACATCGGTCAGGGAGATGCCGACATCAGTCATGTGCAGATCAGCAGGGTCGATAGAGTCGAGTAGAGAAGTCTGATGTCAGTCAGGTAGGAACTGACGTTTATAGAGGGGACATTGTCATTGGCCAGGGAAACGACATCGATAGTTAGGGTCAGTTTAGGGAACTGACATTGGTTAGTTACAAACTAGGAGATTGCCAAGATCGGTCACTGGAACAGATGTTGGGCAGATAGCAAGTTGTCAAGGAGTCTCAAACGCCCATATAGAGGTCAGAAAGGGTAAGTGAACCTCATATTCATTGTTTACCTTCTTTATATTGCTTACTGATGGTCAAGAACTAGGAAGATGTGAAGAGGTAATGCAGGTAGAATCCAAAAATAGTGGGAGCTTGGCATGGATGAGGAGTGTGAGTCCTTGGAGAAGAACCAAACAGGTATTTGTTGGTGGAGTTGTCAGCTGGAAGAAAGCACTGGATGAGGGATGGATTCCCAGGTTAGAGAAGAGAGTGGATGGACACATGAGACAGAAGGCTATGGTATATGGTCTTGAATAGGCTGCAGGACAATGGAGGTTTGACCATTGTATTTATCTTTACCAGGTTGGATAATATTAGCAACATTATCCTATTACTTTTTTGTGTTCTTGTTGCAGGGTTACACATACAGGGAGTTTCTGAGCTAAGGGTAAAGTTAGTTCAGAGGTATGTCATGAAGAATTTGGGAGCAGCAAAATTCTTTTGGCATAAGTGACAGGTATAGCATCACAAGTTTTGTGGTGGTTGGTCTTCAAGAGTGACCTTGAAGAGGGATACAGAGCCAAGGGAACAAACTAGACGGTGTACAGGTACAGGTGCAGTTGTAGCTGTTTATCTCCAAGTGGGAGATTGTTAGGTTATGGAGCTAAAAGCTTCAACTGTTGCAGACATGGAGAGGATGTTGAAGTTCCAGAGGTATCGATGTTAGTAGTATAACCGACGTCGATCACATATATTGCAAAAGGCAATTGGCATCGACAGGGAGTCGGCCGACGTCGGTTAGCACCAGAAAGATAGGGACCGACATCAATCACCTGTGGTGGTTCCAAAACTACTGTTGATGAACAGTCAGTTAAGTGAAGTGAGTGTTTGCATGATTAAGGGCTAATTATAGTCTTGAGCTATGTGTCTAATTATTGTAATTAGAAGTCTATTTTTGTATGCATGGGATCCTATTTAAAGACCCATGAGGCATGTATTGTAAATCAAGAAGGCAAGTAAAAGCATTGAAGCAAGGAAGCAAGGTCAAGGAGATCTACAAGGTGTAAGGTCAAGGAGATCAGCTGAAGCATTCAAGGAGGGGATAACAACTCAGGTTGTTGAGTTGGTTGTGGTTGAGCAAGAGAGAGAGGGAAGAAGGTCTTGAGGTGTGGTAAGCCTTTGAGGTGGAAGAAGAAGTGGCATCTTCTTTATTGTATTTTCTTCTAAGAGTATTTAATACAAGATTGTGTATTGTCTCTCAAATTCTTTGTTGTTTCAAGTTTCTAGCTACTTAATCATTCTGGTATAATTCCGTGTTTAATTGCTTATAAGAAAGGTAATCAATTGTGCTTCCTTGGAGGGGTTCCTAACAATCTTGGCTTAGTAGTATTACAACAATAATCTATCATAGGCCCTTTATTTTTATCATTGTAAGATGACATATAATAGTTATTTCTGATTGAGTATGTCTTCCATTTTATTGTGATATATGATAAAGTTTTATAAAGTCAAATGTTATTATATTATGTCGATATTCCTTAGGAATAATTAGCTTAAAATTAAGATTGGATAGCTGTTTATCTATACTATGACTTTGGTTACCACTAACTTCTTGGGATCTAATACTTTCACCCCATTTAAAAATGGTTCACTAGTTTATAATAATGACTTGTGGAGGTGCCATAATGGTTGTCTAAGGAATATTTCAATGTGATATAATATTATCATTGGTTTTTTTTTTCCCAATTAATATGGTACATCATTATTAGGACATGAATATATGATTCCATCATGCATGAATTTTAATCATCAATGCAATGTGGATGGGATAACACTCATGGCATAAATCCATATTCTCCAAGTTGAGATGTTATAGCTCACATCATTATATATTAATTTGAATTTTGTGGCTATGATTTATAGTCCAAGGGACATGTTCAATGTAATTTCTCTAATATATTTTCTTGGTTGATTATTAATATACTTAATGATTATATTTGAGTTTATGAGGGTGTATCTTCCAATTCTAAGTGCACTAAAAAATAAATCACTAAAAATGTTTAATCATGAACCATTATCCACAAGGACTCTCTTGATCACTTTTTTATTGATTATAACTTAAATGTATAGGGATAAATATTGATTCATGATATCGTTTAGAGGTAAATCATCATGCTCAAAGGTGATAAGGTCCTTACTATCCGTTAGAGATATAACAATAGAATAAAAGTGAGAAATTTGAGTATCACTTGTCAAAGTAGTTTCTTTTAAAATTTTAAAGTATATATTTAAAAACTAGACATTTTAAGAGATTATAGAATTAATATAATTTCATGAGTGTTTTTGAGTTAATTTTCAATATCATAATATTTCACAACTTGAATTATTTTAATTAGGGATTGAGGAAGGTTAGGAGGGATGTTTTAATTAATCCAACCTTGATGATGAGAAGGAACAAGAGGGATAATTTCATTCCGTGTTAGTTCCTTCCACATCATTAAATTATCTACCTCATAATGATCCACTATATAATGGAAAACACATGTTATTGTTAAGCACAGAATATACTGAGAGGGGGGGGTGAATTAGTATATAATATATCTTTTAAAACTTTCCCTTAATCAAATTCACTTAATCAAACATTCAAGATATGCAATAAACTCAAACAATAAACATCACACAAGATAGAGAAAGATACCAGATATAATGTGGAAACCCAATGTGGGAAAAACCATGGAGAACAATCTCAAGTATATGAATGAGAATCAACCCAAAAAATATTTGCAAGCCAAACTTGTAGGAGCACCATACCCCTTTGCCAAGCACCATCCCAGCTACTATTCATGAGCACCAACCCATAGGAGCACCATACCCCTTTGCTGAGCACCAACCCAGCTACTATTCAGGATCACCAACCCACAAGAGCACCAACCCCTTTGTGTATACCACACACCTATCTCTCAATGTTGCTATATCAACAAATGATAGTTCAATACAACATCTCTTTCCTCTCTCTCACCTTTGCTCTTCTAAGCTAGATATAACAAATACAAATCATACTCAACTCTCACAATTGCTATTCAAAGCTAGATAATACAATATCAAATCAACCTCTATCTTCCATATTATAAATGGCTTCTCAAGCCTTTATTTATAGCTTTCCAAATGACCTTTGGCCTTACCCCTTTGTGACCCTTCAATCCTCATGGAAAATGGTGCCAATCTTGGATGACCCTTCATATTCAAGCCTTTGAAAAGTCATGTGGTGACCCTTCATGACAAAAAACGTTCTTCCATCTTTTGTCCTCATCTTGGTGACTTTTCATATTCCTTAAAGTGTCCCTTCATGAGAAATTGTGCCCTTACTCTTTTGTCTTCACTTGGTGACTCTTGGAATTTCCCAAGATGACTCTTTATGGGAAAATGCGTCCCATACTTCTTTTGTCTTTACCCCGTGGCTCTTCGACTTCTCCATGGGCCCTTCTTTTGTCTCATATGCAACCAAAAATATATTCATTAATCTTAAATAAATATTAACTCACATTAGCCAAGATAAACAACATTAAATGCAATGGGGCCTTTATCACCAATAATATGAGACCTTTGACATCAATGACAATATTTCCAATAGTTATTTCTCTAGAAGGCACTAAGGAAAGTATATCAATTTCAAGGGTATCAATGCACAAATATTTATCATTACTTATACCCCTATCATTATCCAAACCATATGTTAGTATCCTATGATCTATTATTGGAAATAAACATTCAAATATTTATAAACATTTACATAAGAACAACACCATAATTCATAATAATATACACAAGGTAAGAACATCCCATATAGATATTAACATGTAATAGAGAATGCCATAAGTTAATCACATCTATTCATGATAAATGCTAATTCACATAATAATATACAATATTTACAATAGAAGGAATGAATATGATGGGCAAGATATAATACTAAAAAAATCCATAGGGAGAAAAATTCAAGAGGAAACTAGGACTAATGAAAACCCATCATGGTATAGCAAAACCCTAAGCAAAGGAAACAATATGGATAAAAATAAGAAATAACACTAAAGAGAGAACACAACATAATGATGGTGATATTCAAGGATTTGGAATAAGCACAAGGAACTAGGGATGATGATGGAGAAACAAATAGACTTAGCCCTAGAAAAATAAGATTTATAAAAATCACATTAAGGGATAAGACTAGAAGGAAAAGAAACATGTAAGGGAATGTGGGTAACATTAGGCATAATAAAGGGTTACCTATGATAGGAAGATACCAAAAATCAAGGATACAAGAAACCCTATACATAAATCATATCTAATATTCAATATCAACACAATGTAACCATAAGTTATGGAAGAGGGCATGGGTTCACCAGAGTGTTTTATGGTAAGTGGATTTAGGTAAAAACAAACTAAACTAAACCATACATACATGTGTGTAATTCATATTTTAAATAAATACCAATAATATACCAATAAACACAAACCTGATTACAAGTATGTAAAGTAATGAAATGATTTAAATTGATGAATATATTATTCTTGGATAAATACAAAATTGTATCAAACTTGTTTATTATTAAATATTTAAAACATGTATAAATAAGTCCAAACATTGAGCCAAAGATAACCTAAAAAGATTTCACAAATCTAATAAAGAGTAGAAAATGATAGAGAATGGGTTGGTACAGTCCTAGTTTGACTAGGAACATGCCAATATTCTCATATAGAGAGAGGATGCTCCTGATCAATAATGTACAATCCTATTCAAACTAAGTACTTTTATAAATTAAATTTGATAGATGGATTCCTTTGTGTCTATATCCAAACCTTTATCATTATTAATGATATGTTAGAAACATGTAGATTATATATGTTGTTTCATTAATATTTTCAATTATGCTTTTGGTATATTGATGCTACTCTAAAAATGTAATCTTTTGCTTAAAAAACTTTAATAGACAACTTATCAATTCAAATATGTGTCTAAATGCATCAATGGAATTAAAATAAGGGACCTAATGGCATGAAATTCAAAAAATAATGGGAAACAAAAGCATAACAAAATGGAAACAAAAACAAAGGAGGGCCAAAGGTGTCTGTAAGAGGAAAAATATTAGGAACATGTATGTATGCTACTTGTTTGACTAAAAACATACTAGTACACTCGAGCTCAAGATTGGAAGCATGCCAATATGATCTTGGTCATACCAAGACTGTGCAATCATGTTCATGTGAAAATCCCATGTAAAACAAAATAAGGGGAAATGAGTAAAATAGAGCCAGAGAGGGAAAATAAGAATAATATAGGAGAGTGTTGGCATTAAAACAAATAAAACAAAGTATATTTGAGATCTTTATAGTCAATTTAGCATTTAGCATAAATTAACATCCCTATGACAAAGAATGTAACTCAAACAATAAGAATCATTCAAATTCAAGATAACTCCCTGTAATTGAGAGATAACATAGACATTTAATAAAAAATATCCAAACAATCTTTTCAAAATTCCTTAGTTTTATTAAATGCTCCTCGTATCGATTGCTCAAAAAATCTCTCTTTATAAATGCTAACTATCTCCCTATTTATAGGAAACATAGGTGGTTAACTGGTTAACTCAAAAAAAATCTAGATGTAGATAAGGATACCTGTCCTTGATACAAAGCTATAATGTAAAAAAAAATCATACCAACTTGACAAGAAAGAGTATATGCTAGCTAACTAACATTAACTTTACAAAAAAAATATTCTTTTAGGAATTTCATTAGTGGGTCCTTCCAATTAGCCCTATTTAAGGAAGTCTTTCACCTTGGTGTATTTCTCCTTGATCAATGCAAAATCCACTAAAATATTAATTAGACAATCCTCTTCTTTATCTGCTAACTTGTCAAATTCACTATCTACCCAAGTTACAAGTTCTTTGACACATTATTCATCTACAATTTGCTTTCGTACAAAAGTAATGATATCAAGGGTCTTCTAGTTGTCCTTATCTAAATGACCTTCACTGTCTTTGATGCCTTGGATGTGTGTATCAACCCTCTACTTGAACTTTTCATCATCAATTATGCCTAAAGTAGTGGTCCAAAGCATTCAATATAGACTTAATGATTTTCAAATTCTCAAATGCATCCATCAAGGATTTATTTAACATTTGTAATATATTTTCAAGAATTTTTAAGAATTCCTAAGCTTCCAAATCTTGCTTTTCTATTGCAAAATTGAGGATCCTCTGTTCCAATCCTTGAACTCTAGCTAAGGCCATTGTTAATTGGGCTAGTACCACACTAGTTACATCCTCTTGAAAAATAGGATGCTCCCCTACTATTTGCCTTGGAATAAGAGTTAATAATATAAATGGCTCCACCTTTTGAAAGGTGAACTCCTCAGTACCAATAATAATTTTCTTGGTCACTACTCTTTCAAGAGTTGATGTCTCTAGATTGAATTGGACTTGAGGATCAAACTCTTTCACCTGTGGTTGTTCAAGAATCTATACATTTGAACTACCAAAGTTTCTTGGGGTACCAACCCAATGGATTTACTTGTTCTAAATAATCTGGATGCTTCTCTCTACTTGTTTGTTCAACATATCCTAAATCCATGGCTTGAGATTATCCTGAACACCTATGTCGACTTGAGTCAAAGCTAGTGAAGGAGAAAGAGATGGGATTTTTTTCAACTTCCCATAAACAAATCAATTAGGAATGGTTGACCCATAAATAGGATTCTCATCACTGAAGAGGTTTATTTCACTAATAAGGTGAGTGAAAGTTAACCTAGGCCTCTTTCTTGGAGCCAAAGGAACTAAGGCTAATTCTTCTTGTCTCTTTCCACTACCTAGACAAACCAATTCCTTTCTTACTTATTTAGATGGGTCTGCTTCCTTATCTGAAACATAAGTATCCATGATGTTAACAAGGGCACTCTCCACTTTTTCTTTAGTTTCCAAAGCAATTATGCTGATAACATATATTGGGGAAGAAGACTTTGGTGGGGATGCTTGAATTTGGAGGCTTTCAACATGTCTTTACTCAATCTTAGATTCTTTACTTATAGCTTTGCATTTTACTTTTGCATCCTCAAGTTGCTCAATTTGAGATGACCTTGTCAATTATACCTATTGAGTCTTATAAGATTGTCCCTCAATAGGTGGTTTTTGATGTGTAGTCCCAGATGGTCTTGGCAACAATTGATATTATAAATTATGTAACTACCATATTTTTCCTAAAGGATTATTATTCCTGACCAACCTACGTTCTAAGGTTATGATGTAGTTTTTAACCTAGATAGGACTTATTCAAAGTTATTTGCTCTTGTGTAAATACCATCTCCCAAACCTGGTTGATGCTTGTACTCAGTCTTTGGGACCTTCCTATCCCAAATATGGTTAGCCACTCTATTATTGGGGTACTACATATTAAGATCATATAATTGGAAATCAAAAGATTTCTTATGTACCACCATGAACTTCATCTATTTCCAATCCTTTATTACAATTCTACCCATGTCCAGTGGGAAGGGATAAACCTGAGCCTTTTTATTCTTTTTGTAGTGCCAATCTATGCCTTTGATGATTTGATAAGCAATTTATTGCTCTAAAAGCTTACTGGGAACATATATGGGTAGTTTATATGGTTGGACCATGATTCTTTATATCCTTATTACAATGCAATCTAGATAGAAGCACATATCCCCCATGGTATCCACTTGTTTTTTGATTAGAGGATGAAGTCTAGGCATAGGAATACTAGTGATTATATCAAAAATGACTGAGAAGACACCATCACATATGAATTGCATATGACTCCTATATTTCAAAATATGTAGTTTGGAGTAATGATGGGAAATAGTAGTCCTACCATCAAAGGACCAATTTTGGATGCTAGGGAAATTAATAGAGGCTAGGAGTGAGTCTTAGAGGTAATACATCATAAAGAAATGTCTGGATGTCTTTCCCTCGATGTCTATAAATTGTTTGGCCAAGAAAAAACTTATTAAGTCTCAAATGGGAGGGGTTAGGTTCTGCTCCAACATGAAATGTACATAAGACACCAGACCTTACTCACATAAGTTGTAGAAGAGGAAACGAAGGCTTTACTCAATAAGGTCATAGATACCCTAACATCCTCTCTAAATTGGGTGATAAGAATCTTACCATTAGGGGTCCTGAAAACATGGGAACCTTGGATTAACCAAGGTGAAAGAATTGAATTTAAGTTTTGGGAATTTATACATTCTCTCAAGGATGGAAGATCAACATGAGGTAAAGGGAGCTTATAATAAGTCTTAAAGGCCATAGGAGATATGCATGAAACATTATTGATATTTCCTTCATGAATAATCCATTCTCCATCTACTCTATAGTCAATAAAAATAGAAACAAGAAGGTCAATGCAATGCATTACCTCTGGTTTAGCAGTTGCATGATGAAGGCTTACCATTTGAATTGATACTAAATCCTTGTATCTTTGGTACATTGAAGCATTCCTCTTTTCTTTCTAAGAAATTGGTTTCAAATCTTTGATAAAGAATAATAATTTAGACCAATTCCTAATTCCCTATACAGTTTGATAACGCAGTAAAGTATCAGGATTGATGCTGGTCCTGTTACAGCAAATCGAGTACCTTCAGCATCTGGTGACTCTGAGTTAAATCCGCTGGTTAAGTAGCATGGTGTCTTCATAAATCATGTCTTGTATGTATACTTTTTTTGCACAAAATCATGGGTCTTATTTTCCTTCATATGAATATAATCAGGGTCTAGATATTTATGCAATCCCCTCAAGCAGCTCTCTTAGTTTCCCTACAATGATAAGAGAAATGGCACTAGAATTTGAGAGGTAGACAATGGAAATCGATAGGCTAGAAGAGTGGTACAAATATCAGTAGGAGCTGATGTATAAAGAAGAGTGTTTGTTTAGGTAAGCACAGGCCATGCAATCCATGGAAGAGGAGGTAACAAAATGGAGAAATCCATCTATCCAAGGCAGTCATCCTTGCATGCCCCTTCCTCATCTAAAAAAGGCCCCCTCTTTTGCACTAAATCTATTTTATCAGATTGCACTTGCTCATTCCAGCTCATCCAATATAGCTACTCCCAATCCTGTGCACCTAGCTTTCCAACATCAGAAGACATCAGAATAGCCTCCCATAGAGATGAATCTTCTAAATTCCTCATATTGTGAATCTCCCATTGAGAATAGTACCATCAAGTAGCACGTCCCTCCTCCAATGCACCAATAGTGTTTTCCTTGCATTCCTTAGCCTCCCCAAGTTTTCCAGCATGATGTGCAAATTCTGAGTTGGAGGAAGGAATGCTAGGAACCAACTCTGAGCTTTGAAGAGGATAATGCTGATGACCTCCAAGAAAGACTCTTCCATGACAACCTAGCCAAGCAAATTGAAGATTTAGAGGCTAGGATGAAGCTACTCCTTGATAGAGAGATAAAATTTCTAGACCTTGTGGAGGAGCCTCAGGACCTTATGGAAAACAAAGTTGTTGCCTGTTCGTAGCAGTAGAATTCTAATTCAGAGATCCTGCACTGGGGGAGAACAGTGGAATCATGGGACATCAAGAAAGAAGAAGAAGAATAGGTTTTTTTCAAAGCCTTGAAGATGCTGAGGCTGTTCCTGTTGATGATAATGCTGGAGACCCCCAGGAAAGCTTTTCCAGGAGGATCTAGCCAAGAGAATTGTGGAGTTGGAATCTAGAGAGAAATTCCTTAGCCAATGTGTGATAGACGGTTTAGACCAAACATCACATTTCATGTTTGAACACACCCCACCTACACATTTCCAAGAGAGTTATTAGGCCGCACCTGATATTGATGAAGTGCTGATCAAGTGGAAAGAGGAGAGTCATTCAATTCTAGCTCAAGGACTGCCTCCTTTTCCACATGTTTTCTCCACTTTGCCCCTTCTCAAGTAAGAACCTATTTTGCAAGAGGTAGGTGAGGAGAAAAAGATCAAATCTACAGTCCTTCAAGAGGCTATCATGAGTGACAACGAAGTTAGAATCATCATTGATGCTCCTTGTGAAGACCTTATCAGTAGTGGAGAAGATACAGGTCTTGCATATATGCAGATGTTCTAGCAATACACAGAGGGACAAATGCATGGTAAGCTCTCTTCCCCTCTGTTTGATGAACTTCCTTGCTGTTTTGATGAGGATGACTACATTGAAGAGCCTGAGAAAGAGGAGGATCAGGAGGATATTTTTGAAAATCTAGAGGTCCTAATCTTTGAAGAGAAAAAGGAGAGGTCTATCTTCTTGGAGGAGTGCTTTGAAGAAGAGAATTTTAAATAGAGAGGTGATGTTCTGTGGGATGAGCAATTATTTTGTGAGTCCATTTCAGACATCACTACAGTCAACCTTCTTCAAGAAGGCCAAGAGGAAGCAGAGGATGAGTCTGACAGGATTTTCAATGAGGAAGAAGGAAATAAATCAGACCAGGATACATTACAGAAGGAATGTGTAGATCAAAAGGCTTATGGTGATAAGCCAACAGCCACAGATTTCTTGGTGAAGAGCACCAATATGAAGAACCAACATTTAATAGGCTTCTAAGGACAAGCAGAATACATATACATCGGAGGCATGTTTGGATCTAATCCACTCAGATTCCAGCCAAACCAGGTGACCAGCAAGAGGAGCAAGTCACCAAATATCATTTTCATTTAGCTACTTGCCTACCACCATAAGTCTTCTTACTAGGAAGGGGACTTAAGAAATTTTCCTTTCGATCTAGGAGGGAAGTGAACATTCTTGGTTAGCTGTATATAATAGTTTGTTTTTAGTTGTTTTTCCTATTTTCCCTAAGTGCAGTTTACACAAGTAGTGTTTTTTTAGCCTTGTGTGTTTCCCTTTGCATGTGGGGTAAAGCTTCATGTTTGATTCTCAAATATTTGGGGCTGTTGCTAAATCTTTCATAGCTACATTTGACTCTGCGCCTAATGGATTTTAAGGGAATTAGTTCTAAGCATAGCAGGCATGCTTCCCCTATGAGTCACCAATCTGTTGACCAATTTTTGCCCCTGGTAAAATTGTCATCAACTTCTTCCCCTACATTTTAAAAACAGTCATATTTAGGTTACAAAATCCATCTTCAAGTCCATGCTCAGTTCAGGGCTAGTTCATTGGTTCAGCCTGGTTCATCTCAATTCTAGCACCTTAATTCAATTTAGCTTGGTTCAAAGTCCAAAGTTTAAATCTGTTCAATGAATTTAACTAGGTCCCAAATTCCTTCAGGCAGGCGCAACAAACAAAGGACTCAGGCAATTTTTAGTTCAAGGCTTGTTTTTTTTAAAGTTCAAATGTTAAAGCCCTGAATTCCTTTAGACTTTTTGCCTGAAGGAATTCCTTTGGACAAAAAGTCTAAAGGAATTCAGGTGCGCTCAAAGCAAAGACATAAGGAAGGTTTTTACAAATGCCAAGGGGGGGAAGCATGGCTTAATACCAAGCATAGATGAATTTCCATGGACTTTTACCCATGAGAAAACATCCACAGACAAAAGTCTGTGGGGTATACACTGTAGGCGGGTGGGACAATTTTTGCAGACTTTTTGTCCATGGGAAATGTCTGTGAACATAAAGCCCATGGGGAACACAAGCCAAAGCCTGTGAAAAGTCCACAAACCACTGAAGAATATCAAGCAGGCCTAGGGAGCAGTTCAAAAAAGCCATAGACTGTCTAAAGCAGGCTGCAAAGAGACTAAGGAAGCCTGACGCAAAATATAAAGTGCCTGACAGACAGTGAAGGCAAACAAGGACCTACCGGTGTTAACAAAAGCAAAGGGTGCTGGGAAATAGCGAAGGCCAACAAGGACCAATTGTGAAGAAATTAGTAGGTTGTGAGAAGACTAAAGGCTCAAAGCCAGCAAGACCCAAGCGATAGCCGCATGGCCTTCAAAGTTTGACAAGTAAAACGACTGTTTGTTTTAAAAAAAACATAAAGGGAGCGCTGACCAGAAAGAGCTAAAAACATAGCGACCCACCAAGAAAGTTTGCCCTAGGGGTAGAACAAGCCAAATGAGACAAAACAAAGAAAAGGACAAGGTAGCTAGCATGGTTCCAACAGAAGGGTGACGTCAACACAGTGTTTTTCTCCTTCCCAATGGGACACAACATGCCCACTTGCAAGCAAGGAATGCCAATGAGCCTCTTGTCTTTTTCCATATAATATTTTCAAACTTGTTCATTTTAAAAAAATCTTCCACATTTGTAAAGGGTGTAGCTCTGCAAAATTTCACCTAGATCAATACAAATACAGTTTTTTACCTCCATTTGGATAGACATTTTTGTGTATGCGTTGAATGCTTGCTTGTGTCCAGTCATTATCTTTTGATGCTCTCATAGGTTCAACACCAATAGACCTGCTATCTACAAGGTGCCATTGTTGCAACTGAAAGGAGAAGAGCTGACATTTGAAAAGACTAGAATAGACAGGAGTTACTTACAGTGTGCATTCCATAACACCTCAGTGATTTTTTGTCTCTTGTGCCTTCATGAAAGCCTCCCTGCCAGTCTTAGCAGCCTGGTCCTTCTGCCAAGTGTGTAGTGTATGCATGCATTTGTCTGATTCTAAGAGTGGATGTGTGAAGGTCAACCTTTATTTTGATGCATCGCCTCTTTTAGAGTAGGTAGTTTGTTTTCCATGCATTTCTTCTCCCTTTTCCTCCCCCCCTTTATTATAGCTATCTATATCTGTATTTTGCACTGCCTAAAACAAACATGATGCATCAAAGGGAGCTAGCCCTTATCTAGAGACTCTCCTCTCATGCTTTGCCATCCCATAGGTGAGAGAGGAGTTTCCATGTTGCTAGGAGAGGTCAGGAACCTATTTTCCTGCCACTGGATGCACTTTCCTGCGTCAATAGTACATTGAAGCATTCCTCTTTTCTTTCTAAGAAATTGGTTTCAAATCTTCGATAAAGAATAATAATTCAGACCAATTCCTAATTCCCTATACATTTAATGTTGTTGAATCCAATTGTGTGTCTCTAAAAACCCATCCTTCACCATCTAAAGTTAGATAAAGCTCAGCTTCAATCTTCATCTGTTGCCTACCTACTACCATTGATAACACTATATTGTAATTGCAAATCTATCAAAGTTCTTACTAATGCAAATAATCTAAATTTAATTCATAATTATCTCAAGTGTCACATAATCAATTTGAACTGATTATGGCCTTCTTTATGGAGGGTTTAGGATTTTTTTCTTTAATGACCAAAACATCCAACTTTAATCTCATAGGTGCCTTAGATATGATGGAAACTTACTTATCATATCTCCTCTATTTTCAATCATGAGATATCTTTCATTCAGATCCTTCATACTTACATGGAGCTTATGTGGTAGGGTTACATTCCTTTCATGATAATTTTCATAAACGCCATTTGAAGAGTGACCATTGGTTTTCAAAATTACCTTTTATTTTGCTTTGAAAAGCCAAGTCTAGGTCCTTGCATTTTATTGGTTCTTGATCTTTGAGCTTATTTATTATGCCATGTGTCATGCTTTCGAAGCCTTTGAAAAGTATTCAATTTTGTTGCATTGTTGGATCAAATTTAGTGAGAAAGTGATTACCATTGGATCCTTCAAGAGATCTTGAGGCTTTTGGGTTGATGTGCACCATTGGAGCAAATCTAGTGAGTAAGCGATCACCATTGGATCCTGCAAGATGCTTTCCCTTTTAATCTGTAAAAAATGACTTAGGCCAATATTTTTCTACCGTAATCTTGCCATCATAAGAAAACTAAGAATTTATTAAAACGGTTTAGAAATGCCTCCTTTGATTAGGCTTAAAATATTGTCTAAGTTAAATTTGATGGGTTTGGTCTCATCAAATACATCCTCACAAATGTCAAATGATGGGGGTGAGCTTATCAAATTTAAGACAAAATATTTCTATTTTAATTTAAATTTGATAGGTTCAGTCTCGTCAAATACATCCTCACAGACATCAAATGATGAGAGTGAACCTGTCAAATAAAAAATAATGAAATTTATTGATCCAATAACTAAATTCCACATGTAAAACCATCGAGAGATATCAAAGCTTTAGGGATTATATAAGTTAAATTTGATGGGTTCAGTCCCATCAAATACTTCTTCATAGATGTCAAATGATGGAGGCAAACCTATCAAATTTAAGATAATAAAATATTTCTATTTCAATTTAAATTTGGTAGGTTTGGTCCCATCAAATATGTCCTTACAGACATTAAATGATGGGAGCAAACATGTCAAATTTAAAATAATAAAATTTATTGATCTAATAACTGAATGCCATGCGTAAAACCATCAGGAGATCTCAAAACTTTTGGGATTATCTAGGTTAAATTTGATGGGTTTGGTTACATCAAATACGTCCTCACAGATGTCAAATGATGGGGGCAAACTTGTCAAATTTAAGACAATAAAATATTTATGTCCAATGAATGAGTGCCACACATAAAAACCTTTGAGAGATCTTGAAGCTTTAGGGATTGTCTAAGTTAAGTTTGACTGGTTCAGTCCCATCAAATACATCCTCACAGATGTCTAATGATGAGAGTGAACCTATCAAATTTAAGATAGTAAAATATTTATGTCTAATGAATGAGTGCAATGCGTAAAAACCTTTTGGAGATCTTGAAGCTTTAGGGATTGTCTAAGTTAAATTTGATGGGTTTGATCTCGTCAATACGTCCTTGTAGACATCAAATTATGGGAGCGAACCTGCCAATTTTGAGATAATTAAATCTTTATGTCCAAAGAATGAGTGCCACACGTAAAAACCTTTGAGAGATCTTGAAGCTTTAGGTGTTGTCTAAGTTACATTTGATAGGTCTAGTCCCATCAAATACATCCTCGTAGACATCAAATGATAGGAACAAACCTGTCAAATTAAAAATAATAAAATCTTTAATTCACACCATTATATTTAAAACCTTTGATCAAGTGATCATCATTGGATCCTTACTAGGGCCCGAATCATTAACTGTATGCCTTTCTAAAAGACTTTGAGCTTGATGTACCATTGGATCAAATCTAGTGAACAAGCGTAAGGTGTTAGATCTACAAAAGTACATGAAATCTAAGTTAAAACCTGATCATGCATAAAATTTCTTACTAGATTTTCTCATGAATGTTTAAATTCAAACCGTTAGGGTTTATTATTTGGGAACCTTGACTTCTTCCATGGAACCTATAATTAATAATCTTCTAAACAAATTTTTAGCAACATTAAAAACATGATCAAATAATCTTTCACACTTATTCCAAGATATAAAAGTTTTGGAAATAATCACAGGGGTGCCCTTTTCAAAAAAGAAAGATGGGGGGGTGTTGGTCTCAACAAATGGTGACTCATAGGGGTAACATAGCAATATGTTGGAACACAGGGCTTTGGTTTAAACTTGTACATGAATTTTACATCCCTTTTTGGACATATACTCTCTCCTAAATCAAATTTCAATCGAAATAATTTCTTTATGTATAAAATTTAAATTTAGATATTAAAACATAAACATGTAGTGTGTGCTTTGATTCTACTCACTATTTGTCATGAATTTCAAGAAACAACGTCTAGGATCATATCCTTTTGGTCCATTACACTTAAATTTGAGCACTTTAGATATTCTTTAAGAATAACAACTCTTGATTTAGGGGAGGCTTAGGCATTGCTCTATTTCTAGCTAGGCATCTATATCCCCGACAAAGATATCTTTGGTTCCACTCAAGGTCTTGCTCCACTACCAGCTAGGCATCCATAACCTTGGTGGAGATTACCTAAATCACCTTTGCTTCTATTTTCATAGATTTTATAATGAGTTTTTTATTTATTTGCATTTTCTAGGTCCTTTTGCGAAGGTTGGAAACTGATATAGCCTAGTTTTAGGTATTTGGTCAAATGCTCTGGGATTAGGATACTCTCCTTTAATTGAAACTTTAGTCCATGACAAGGATGTGTTTTAAATGTAAGCATGAATATGAGTTAATAAACTAAATTCACATTGTATACATATGATTCTTCTTAAAACCAAGTTTTCATGTAGAATAAGGTTTAAATCTTTGTAGGACAATAAATTCCTATACCAATTTATATCAATACCCCTGGTTGCTTCATACTGCTTTATTACTAGCCATGTTTACTTTTGTAAGATTTATATTCACACTTTTGAGCAATTCCAAACCAAAAAATAATAACATGAGACTTTAACACAACCAAGAAACACCACCAAGCAATAAAAAACAAAATTCAAGCAAAATAAATATAAACAAGCCCAACAAAGAAGAAAAAACAAAGCAAGAATGGAAACTAACTAGCCTACCTATTCTAATTTTAACAATCTTACACATTTATTCCATGAAGACCTTAGGTGGGGTAGAAATAAAGTAATGTTTGAGATATTTTCCATTAGTAGGCAATGTGAACTTTGCTCCTTGGAGATGTTTCAACCTAAAAGTATTGTTGCCCAAAAGTTTTGTAATTTGGTAAGGACCAATCCATAAAGGAGTGAATTTACCATGTTTACCTTTGGGTTCTGATGCCTTGTCCCAAAGAAAGACCAGATCTCCCTATCTAAATACTTTTACTTTATATCTCTTATCAAACCATCTTTTCATGGTTGATTGGTGTCTACTAAAGTCTATAAATGCCTTTTATCTAGGATATTCCATTTGAATAATGTATGACAGTTGAGAATTAATAAGTTCATGACTATCTTCCATCTGTTCTTGCATGAATGTGAATGTAGGAAACTTCAAAGTGATGGGAAAGATGGGATCTTGACCATATACCAAAAAAAATCATGAAGCTTTTAGAGCTTGTTTGATCCTGATTCGATCTACCCATAATGCAAACTCAAGAAGTTTATGCTATGTTCTAGGTCTATCTTCAGTATATTTCTTTATAGGTTTCAGCATATTTTTTTTGTGGATTCAAAAATACCATTTTCTTGAGGATATTGATTAGAATAAAACTTGAGTGTAGTGCCTTGGTCATTATCCCATTCTGTCATTTCAATAGAAATGAGAATAGATCCATTGTCACAAACCAAAAAAACTAGGTTTCCAAATCTAGTACAAATATTTTCTTCTAGGAAATTGATAACTTCCTTTATTTTGCATTTCTTAGTGGCTACTACCTTAGTCTACCTAGTAAAATAATCCATAGTAGTCACGACATACTTATGACCTTCAAAAGAATTGGGGTTTATTACTCCAACAAAGTCTAATCCCCATTGTGTAAAAGGTTTATCTACCATCACAGGTTGTAAAGGCATGGCTGCCTTTGGTTCCTTTGTGCTAAATATTTATCATGAATGGCACTCCCTCACATGCTTATAAGAATATTTAAAGAGTGTGGACCAATAATATCCAACCCTAATAATCTTATGAGCTATGGTTCTTCCTGAAGGGTGTCCACTTCCTAGTTTCTCATGAAAGGTAGTCATAATCCAAGCTACTTCTTCCTTGGATACACATCTCAAATAAATTCCCTAAAAGCTCCTCCTGTATAAGACTCCATTCTTAATTAGTTAATGAGTTGTTTTGAGCCTCAAGGCTCTCTTTTGTTCTCTTTTAAATCTTGGGGGACAAACACCATTGACAAGTAAATGGATAATAAAGTCATACCACTCATTAGGTTGAAAGTTTTATTGATCTACTTGCATGATATGAAATTTTGGGTCAATACTAGTGATCATCTGAACTAGACCCTGAAATTTCACTAATTTGGCTATTTTCATCTCTATATCATACTCTTGTATAATTATCATCCATTTGCCTTTTCTTTCTCCAAGCTCATTCCAACTCAACATAAGTTTTGTAACTGGATTAATATAGCATGTACCTTATTTCTAAGGAGGTCATGTTTGAATTTTTTTATTGCCTTTACCAATGCATAAGCTTGCTTATCAATGAAAAAATAATTCACTTCTAAATTCTTAAAGTTGGTGCTCATGAAAGTTATAGGATGATCATTCCCATCAACTTTTTGAGTTCACACTACATCCATAGTATTCTCAGAAGCAAATGAATATAGATAGAAATTCTTTGAAAAATTAGGACTTATGAGGACTAGAGCTTCAGTAATTGCCTACTTAATGTCAGTGAAGGTCTTCTTGGATTCTTCATTCCAATAAATTATAGCATCTTTCTTAAGCATGTCATTCAAAGGTTTAACAATCTCAGTGAAGCCTAAAATAAACTTCCTCACAACATTAATCTTGCCAAAGAATGACTTAAGTTATTTTCAACTGTTGGGCAACCCAATTTTAGAAATGGACTCTAATCTATTAGGATCCATAGAGATTCTATCTTTGGTAATGACATGTCCCACCAATTTTCCTTTAGTGACATAGAATATGCCTTTCTTGGAGTTAATAGATACACCATACTTCCTGCATCTATCAAATACTTGTCTCAAATGTATAAAGTGCTCTTATCTATTTTTAGAAAATATGATAAGATCATCCATATATATGATGATACACTTTCCCACTAAACCTTGGAAATCATGGTTTGTGGCCCTTTAAAAATTTGCCCCTGTGTTAATTAATCCAAAAGGCATTCTCTTGTAAGCATATGTTCCCCATTTATTAGTAAAAGCTATTTTCATCCTATCTTCTAGAGCAACAAGCACTTGGTTATATTCAAAAAATGTCATCCAAAAAAGACATCATGTAAGATCCTAAAACATTTTGGATAAGTTGGTCCAGAGATGGTAAAGGATAATTATCCTTTTTAGATGCTCTATTCAGATTTCTAAAATATATGCACAATCTTATTTCTCCATTCTTTTTTCTGACTGGAACTAGGTTTGCCACCTAAGTGGAATGTCTAATACTAAACACTATCCTTGCATCCAACAACTTCTTTAATTTTTTAAAAATCATGTGTTCTAAAATAGGATTGACTGGCCTTTGCTTCTGTCTAAAAGGGTTATAACCTTCTTGAAGAGGAATGGTATGAGTAATGACCCTCAGGTCAAATATTTTCAAATCTTCATAAGACTAAGCAATTACATCCTTGTATTTTGTAATCAACTCTCTAGCTTTTCTATTTTCCATTTCAGTGCAAGCCTTCCCTATATTCACCATTTGGGGTTGATCATGTGAGCCAAGATTCATTGCATGATAATCCTTACCATTTACCTTGGGTTGCTTAGGTACTTCAAAATTTTTGTCAAAATCAAATAGTCTTTCCAATGAAATCATCCATTTAGGTATCTTATTATCACTTAATTAGATGATTTTACCATTAAGTTCCTCCTCATGAGAATTTTCATCAATCTCATCAATAATGTGAGCTTCAAAATCCCCAAAATTAGTTAAAAAATCTATGATTTATTGATCATCATTGAAAACTTGGAAATGATTTATATTATTAGGAACTAAAGGATAAGGTATTAGCTCAATAGTGATGCTTTGAGAATTATGATTAGACATGAGGTTAGCTACAGTAGAGGCAAGCTCATCAATAGTTTTGTTTTCTTCTTTTAGAATAGCTAAGATGCTGAAGGCATCAAAAGATTCGAACAAATTCCACTCTTTAAACTTATATCTCTTTAAGTAAGATAATTTACACTAGTACTTAATTCTCAATTGGTTAACTACAAGTTTAGAGTCTCCATAGACAAGGAGTTCTTTAACTTTGTGTTTAATTTTAAACTACAATTCATGTATGAGAGCCTCATACTCAGTTAAATTATTGGTGCAAGAAAATTATAACTTATAAGTTGCATGGTATTTCTTTTTTGAAGGATTCATAAATACAATACCAGCTCCTGATCTTGATTTACACTTGGCACCATCAATGTATAACTTCCACAAACCACACATTTGTGAATAACTCTTAGAAACTAATTCTTTTGTAATTTCCAAAGTGAAAACTCCCAAATCAGAATCCAAGAAATTTACCCTTTAATTAACAACAATATATTTTATTATCATGTGTTTCATTCAAGGTTCCCTTTCTACTATTATTTGGTTTGGCACACCTTTCCAAGGAAGCCATAAGTGTGAAAAATTAGTAGACATATAGCAATTAAAGCCTTAGTTCATTCTCTACTTAAAATTAATCCATAATCACTATGCATTTCTACCACTTGGATATCAATGAATTGTTGAACCCTTGGTTCACTAGCTAGTTATATATGCACATTAAATAATTCTCGTACAACCTTAACTCTGGATTTATCCAATTGAGTGACTACCCTATCAAATTTGATTGGAGTTAACTTGAGTTATTCACATATCCCAGTAGGCATAATGTTGTTTGAGGCTTCCAAAATTTAAAGAGAATTATTAATTTTTTTTCCAAATATCCTGACTGTAAGTAAAAAAGGTGAAGACTATGCTTTGATCACTTGTGTAATTACATTTGCACTATCATTCTTAGGGGGTTTCCAAATTTTATTTGACAAAGATTCCAAGAGTAAGTATCTTTGTTTTGTGATTTGAGTTAGCTCATGCAAAGTGATATTAGCTTTAATCCTTTTCATATCTTCCACAATGTTGTAGCCAACTTTTCTTGGAGGATCAATAGTTAACATTAACTTAGAAGAGCTTCCTCTAGGAGGTTCTGGATTATTTTTTGATATAGTGTCTAGAAGGGTCCCATAATTTTTAGGAGGGGTAGAGGTAGTCAATGGTTGTTTTTTTCTTCCTATTTATCAGAGGATATGTATTCAAAAATTGTTGGAATGCTTGAATTTCCTCAAGAATATTCTCAGGCTCATTATCCTCTTGAAAAGGGAAATTAAAAGTTTCCACCATATGCACTTGGTCAGATGGTTTAGATTCAGAAGAATTTGTAGAAAACTCTTTATTTGAAACTACTTAAAACATGTCAATTTATTCTTGAAATTATTCAAAAGCTTTACAAAACTCAATACAATCAATCTCACCATGTTTGGAAGAAGCATGCAACATACAATAATCTAGTAAGGCAATATCAGTGAGGTTTATATCCATATTCTTTTTTCCAGGAAAAGACTCATTAGCTCTGCTATTATATAAACTATCATTTTGAAACCTATTCCTAGGTCTGTTGAAATTTTGGAAAGTGAAATTCCTTCCACAATTGTCATCAGCATTACCAACTTATTTTTACAATTGTAGAAAATCAGTGCTAAGCTTTTGTACCATTTTCAATATAGACTCATTCTCATTTTTTGGAACCTAAACATTTTGACTCTAGTTCCTGTTAATGGCATTGACAGGCACTAAATCCTTCTGATCATTGTTATGAAATCCACTGGCAACTTGATGGCTCAAGAAGTCTATATTTTTGATTAGGGGCAACATGACTAGTAGGCAATACATTCAAAGCAGGAAACTAGTTTAATACTAGAGTATTTTGGTTATTACTTGGGAAAAAGGTTTAATACAGGCATTTGAGGATTAACATTTGGGATAGAATAATCCATCCATCCTTGGGGTTGCATTTGGTCACTAATAAACACTACTTCAGAATAGGCTTGAGACAATGTGATGATAAGTGGAATAGCTCTTTTCAAAAACACAGAAGTAATGGGGTCAACAATATCTTTATAGACCTACAAATCTAAAGCTTCGTTAGGTTTATATGGATCCATGGTTTGACTAAACATATTTTGGAACCTGGCATTAAATGACCTAATAGGTTCACTTGTATCTCTTTAATAGTTGTGAATTGATGATAAATGACACAAGGACTTATGATCTTTCGAAATTGATGAATGAAAATAGTGTCAAAATTATTCTATGAGACAATACAATTGTGAGGTAAATTGAGGAACCATTCATATGCATCATCTTTAAATGTAAATAGGAACAGCCTAAATGTTACATCTGCATGAATAGCATTCAAAAATATTAATATAGCTTTGAAAGATTTAACATGTTCCTTAGTAGTCATAATACCAGTTAGACTAAATATTAGCAAAGTTTTTTTTGGATTATGTGGTAAATCATGAACCACAACTAGTATATTGATAGGGGAACTTCCAAACCATGCCATGTTTGGATGAATATCAAGCACAAGAATCCATTGCAAAGGTGATGATGGTAGAGATTTATAATACTTACGCTTACCTCTATCTTTCCTAGTCTTTCTGTGAGTTTCTAGTTTGAGCAAGGGTTCTTTAGTCTCTGAATGTGATCTGGTCCTAATCCTTGGTAATTCTAACTTGAAGACTAAGGATCCTATTTTAAAACATGGTTTAAAACATTAATTTCCCAAGAATTACAAATAATATGCACAATAAGTTTAATTTACAAAAAATTGTTCATAAGAGGACAAAAGACATCAATATTTAACTCAACAAGTTCAAAGATGTAATGAATTATGCAAAGATGACCAATCTTTCCAACTTATGAATAAAATAAACTTCTTATTGTCAAATAATTATCAATTTTGACAAAAATTAGCCATCCTAACTCCAAATACTAATAAATTTTTAAAAACAAAAGTCATATTTTCACAAAGGTCACCAATATATACACAATTTATGTTAAAAGAAACATAATCATGTAAAATGTAGATAATTTTGACCAAATACACTTTAAAACATATTAACCATCTTTAAATAGGTGCTCCTTGTAGTGCCAATGGAGCTTCTCCTGTTGATGCTTCTAATTGTACCACACGTGCTCTTAGTGTTGAAGAACACTTCTCATTTTAGGATTTTGAGAATCCACAGCATGAGTTGCAATTTGTGACTATTCAGTGATTGTCTATGGTGGAATAAAAGCAAAGTATGAAAACTATCTACAATATTTATTTGATTTAGTGGTTGGGAACTACCATGGTCTATACTATTTGAATACTTGATAATTCTGAGGATTCGGTAATTAAACCAAATGATTATTAACAATGACGTCCAAGCTAGAGTGAATCTTGATAAAAATAAGAAAAAGGAAGGTTAAGGAAGAATGATACATGATTGCAGGTTTTCATTTCAAATATTATGACAAAATTCCAATTACTTTGAGCACATTTGAACCAATTTATGTTATAAAAAAACATAAGCTCCAATTATATCATAAATCAAGAAAAATTGAAAGGAAAAACATGAATCATAAGTAAGAACCAAATTTACTTTAAAGGTTTGCTATTATGATTTGAATAACCTAAGTACATCCAAATACAGAGAAAATAAAACAAATTATATTTGAGATATTTACAATCAATTTAGCATTTATCACAAATTAACAACCCTATGACAAAGAATGTAAGTCAAACAATAAGAATCATTCAAATTCAAGATAACTCCTGATAATTAAGAGATAAAATAGACATTTAACGAAAACTATCCAGACAATCTTTTCAAAATTCCTTAGTTGTATTAAATGCTTCTGGTATCAATTACTCAAAAACTCTCTCTTTAAAAATGGTAACCATCTGCTTATTTATAGGAAACATAGGTGGTTAACTAGTTAACTTAAAAATATTCAGATGTGGATAAGGAGAGTTGTCCTTGATAGAAAGCTATAATGTGAAAAAAAATCATGCCAACTTGACAAGAAAGAGTTTATGCTAACAGACTAGCATATACTTTACAAAAAGAATATTCTTTTAGGAATTTCGTTGGTGGGTCCTTCCAATTATCCTTGTCTGAGAAAGTCTTTCACCTTGGTGTATTTCTCCTTAATCAACTCAAAATCCACTATAGGCTTCATTAGACAATCCTCTTATTTATCTGCTAACTTGGCAAATTCACTATCTACCCAAGATACAAGCTCCTTGACACATTGTGCTTTTACAATTTGCTTCCCTGTAAAAGTAATGGTATGAAGGGTCTTCTGGTTATCCTTATCTGAATGACCTTGGCTCTCTTTGATGCCTTTGGATGTGGGTATCAACCCTCTGCTTGAATTCTTCATCATCAATCATGCCTAAAGTAGTGGTTTGAGAAGGGTTAATTAATAGATCCCTAAGAAGCTTCTCAATCCAGTTTACTGAGTCTGTGTCCATCTTGATGAAGTCCTTAAAATCATTATTCCATGTGATCAAATATTCTTGTTTATATACCAAAACTACCATGAGGATGTCCAGATGTCTGAGTTTGATAATCTTGAAGTTTAAGGCTACTTTGTCTTATGCACCTTGATGAGCTCCTCCATCTGAGCTTGAAAATTTTGCCATTGGGTGATTAAGGCTTGTGCCATCTCAACTTGATGGTCCAAAGCATTCAATCTAGACTTAATGCCTTTCAAATTCTTGAATGCATCCATCAAGGATTTATTCAACATTTGCAATATATTTTCAGGAATTGTCAAGAAGACCTGAGCTTCTAAATCTTGATTTTCTATTTCCAAGTTGAGGATCCTCTATTTCAATCCTTGAAATCTATTCAAGGCCATTGTTGATTGGGCCAGTACCACACTAGCTACATCCTCTTGAAAAATAGGATGCTCCCCTACTGCCTGCCTTGGAATAAGATTTAAGCCTATAAATGGCTCCACCTTCTGAAAGGTGAACTCCTCAGTACCAACAGTAATTTTCTTGGTCACTACTCTTTCAAGAGTTGATGTCTCTGGATTAAATTAGAACTGAGGATCAAACTCTTTCACCTATGGTTGTTCAATAATCTCAACATTTTAATTCCCAGAGGCTCTTGAGGTACCAACCCATTTCTTTTCATTATTGTGAATAATCTGGATGCTTCTCTCTACTTGTTTGTTCAACATATCCTGAATCCATGGCTTGACATTATCTTGAACACCTATGTCCACTCGAGTCAGACCTAGTGAAGGAGAAAGAGATGGGATTTTTTTTAACTTCCCATAAATAAACTAGTTAGGAATGTTTGGTCCATAAATAGGATTCTCATTATTGAAGAGGTTTATTTCACTAGTAGGGTGAGTGATAGTTATCCTAGGCCTCTTTCTTAGATCCAGAGGAACTAAGGTTAATTCTGCCTGTCTCTTTCCATTGGCTAATAGAACCAATTCCTTGCATGCTTTCTCAGATGGGTCTTCTTCCTTATCCAAACCCTAAATATCCATGATGTTAATAAGGGTACTCTCCACTATTTCTCTAGTTTCCAAAGTAATTGTGCTGATAACTTATATTGGGGAAGAAGGCTTTTGTGGGGATCCCTAAATTTGAAGGCTTTCAACAAGTCTTTGATCAATCTTGGACTCTTCACTTATAGATTTACCTTTTCCTTTTCATCCTAGAGTTACTCAATCTAAGATGACTTTGTCAATTCTCCTTGCTGAGGCTCAGAATATTGTCCCTCAATAGGTGGTTCTTGATGTGTTTTGCCAGATGGTCCTGGCAACAAGTGATACTGTAAAGGATGTAACTGCCATATTCTTATTGAAGGCTTATTATCCCTAACGAGCCTATGTTTTAAGGTTATGTTTTATTTTTCAACCCTAGATAAGAATTCTTCAAATTTCTTTTCCCTTATGTAAATACCATCTTCCACACCTAGTTGATGCTTTTACTTAGTCTTTGGGACCTTCCTATCCTAAATATGGTTAACCACTCTATTATTGGGGTCCCACATCTTAAGATCATCTAATTGGAAATCAAAAGAGTTCTTATGTACCACCATGATCTCTAGTTTTTTCCAATATTTGATTATAATTCTACCCATGTCTAGTGGGAAGGGATGAACTTGACCCTTTTCATTCTTCTTGCAGTGTCAATCTATGCCCTAGATGATTTGATAAGCAATTTTTTTCTCTACAAGCTTACTGGGAACATATATGGGTAGTCTGTATGGTTGGATCATGATTCCTTATATCCTTATTACAATGAAATATAGATAGAACCACACATCCCCCATGGTCTCCACTTGTTTTTTGATTAAAGGATGAAGTCTAGGCATATGAATACCAATGATTGTCTCAAAAATGACTGGGAAGACACAATCACATATGAATTGCATATGATTCTTATATTTGAAAATATGTAGTTTGGAGTAATGATGGGAAATGGTAGTCCTACCATTAGGGGACCTATTTCAGATGTCAGGGAAATTAATAGAGGCCAAGAGTGAGTCTCAGAGGTAAGACATCATTAAGAAATGTCTGGAGGTCTTTCTCTTGATGCTGTAAATTGTTTGGCCAAGAATAAACTTATTAAGTCTCCAATGGGAGGGGTTAGGTTTCACTCCAACATGCAATGGACATAAGACACCCAGACCTTAATCACATAAGTTTTAGAAGAGGCACCAAAGGCTTTGTTTAATAAGATCATAGTTGCCCTAACACCCTTTTGAATTGGGTAACATGAATCTCACCATTAGGGGTCTTGAAAACATGAGAACCTTGGATTAACCAAGGTGAAAGAACTAAATCCATGTTTTGGGAATTTATCCATTCTCTCAAAGATGGAAGATCAACATGAGGTAAAGGGAACTTATAATAAGTCTCAAAGGCCATGGGAGCTATGCATACAACTTTATTGACATTTCCTTCATGGATAATCCATTCTCCATCTACTCTGCAGTCAATGAAAATAGGAATAATAAGGTCGATGTAATGCATTACCTCTAGTTTAGCAACTGCATAATGAAGGCCTACCATTTGAATTGATACTAAATCCTTGTATCTTTGGTACATTGAAGCATTTCTCTTTTCTTCCTGATAAATTAGTTTCAACTCTTCAACAAAGAAGAATAATTTAGACTAATTCCTGATTCCCTATACATTCAATGTTATTGAATCCAACTCTATGTCTCTAAAAACCCTTCTATCACCATTTGAAGTTAGATCAAGCCAACTTTAATCTTCATCTATGCTTGCCCATTGCCATTGATAACACTGTATTGTAATTGTAAATCTATCAAAGTTCTTACTAAGGCACCTAATCTGAATCCAGTTCATAATTATTTCAAGTGTCACGTAATAAATTTGAGCCAATTTTGGCCTTCTTTATGGGGGGTTTAGGGTTTTTGCTTTAATGACCGAAACATCCAACTTTGATCTCATAGGTGCCTTAGATATGACAGAACCTTACTTATCATATCTCCTATATTTTCAATCATGAGATATCTTTCATTTAGATCCTCCATACTTATGTGAAGCTTATGTGGTAGGGTTCCATGCCTTTCATGACAATTTTAATAAATGTCATGTGAAGAGTGACCATTGGTTTTCAAAAGTCCCTTTTATTTTGCTTTGAAAAGCCAAATCCAGGTCCTTGCATTTCATTGGTTCTTGATCTTTGAGCTTATTGATTGTGCCATATGTCAAGATTTCAAGGCCTTTGAAAAGTCTTCAATTTTGTCACACTATTGGATCAAATATAGTGAGCAAGTGATTACCATTGGATCCTTTAGGAGATCTTGAGGCTTCTAGGTTGATGTACACCATTGGAGCGAATCCAGCGAGCAAGTGATCACCATTAGATCTTACAAGATGCTTACCCTTTTAGTCAATAAAAAATGACTTAGGCCAAGATTTTTCTACCTCAAATTTTACTTCATAAGAAAACTTAGAATTTATTAAAAGGATTTATAAATTCCTCCTTTGATTAGGCTTAAAAAATTATTTAAGTTAAATTTGATGGGTTCGGTCCCATCAAATATGTCCTCATAGATGTCAAATGATGGGGGAAAACCTATCAAATTTAAGATAATAAAATATCCATTTCAATTTAAATTTGATGGCTTTAGTATCATCAAATACATCCTTGTAGACATAAAATGATGAGATGAAACCTTTAAATTTAAAACAATGAAATTTATTGATCCAATAACTAAATGCCATGTGTAAAACCATTGAGAGATCTCAAAGCTTTAGGGATTGTCTATGTTAAATTTTATGAGTTTGGTCTCATCAAATACATCTTTATAGATGTCAAATGACATAGGTGAAATTTTCAAATTTAAGATAATAAAATATTTCTATTTCAATTTAAATTTGATGGGTTCGGTCCCATCAAATATGTCCTCATAGATGTCAAATGATGAGAGCAAACCTGTCAAATTTAAAGTAGTGAAATTTATTAAGCCAATAACTAAATGCCACATTTAAAACCATCAAGAGATCTTAAATATTTTGGGATTATCTAAGTTAAATTTGATGGGTTTGGTCTCTTCAAATACATCCTCATAGACATCAAATGATGGAGGTGAACCTGTCAAATTTAAGACAATAAAATCTTTCTATTTAAATTTGAATTTGACAAGTTCGGTCCCATCAAATATGTCCTCACAGACATCAAATAATGGGAACGAAGCTATCAAATTTAAAATAATTAAATTTATTGATCCAATAATTGAATGCCACATGTAAAACCATCAGGGGATCTCAAAGTTTCAAGGATTGTCTAGTTTAAATTTGATAGGTTTGGTCACATCAAATACATCCTCATAGATGTCAAATGGTGTGGGTAAACCTATCAAATTTAAGATAATAAAATATTTATGTCCAATGAATAAGTACCATGCATACAAACCTTTGGGAGATCTTGAAGCTTCATGGATTTTCTAAGTTAAATTTGCAAAGTTCGGTCCCATCAAATATTTCCTCATAGACATCAAATAATGGGACTGAATCTGTCAAATTTAAGACAATAAAATCTTTATGTCCAATGAATGAGTGTCATGCATAAAAACCTTTAGGAGATCTTGAAGCTTCAAGGATTGTCTAAGTTAAATTTGATGGGTTTGGTCCCATCAAATACATCCTTGCAGATGTCAAATGATGAGAGCAAACCTATAAAATTTAAGACAATAAAATCTTTATGTCTAATGAATGAGTACCATGTGTAAATACCTTTAAGATATATTGAAGCTTTGGGGATATCTATTTTAAATTTTATGGGTTTGGTCTCATCAAATACATCTTCGTAGACATCAAATAAGGAGAGTGAACCTATCAAATTTAAGAAAATAATATCTTTAATTCACACCATTAGATTTAAAACCTCTGATCATGTGATCACTGTTGGTCCTTACTAGGGCTCGAATAATTATTAGTATGCCTTTCTAAAAGACTTTGATCTTGATGTACCATTAGATCAAATCTAATGAATAAGCATAAAGTGTTATATCTACAAAAGCACATGAACTTTAAGTTGAACCTTGATCATGCATAAATTTTCTCACTAGATTTTCCTACAAACGTTTAAATTCAAACTACTAGGGTTTATTATTTGGGAACCCTAACTTCTTCCATGAAACCTGCAATTAATAACCTTCTAGATGATTTTTTAGCAACATTAAAAACATGATCAAACAATCTTTCACACTTATTCCAGGATATAGAAGTTATGGAAACAATCATAGGGGTCACTTTTTCAAAAAAGAAAGATAGGGGGTGTTGGTCTGAACTATATATATATATATATGTATACACATATATCTCAAACATGACATCTAATATATTTATTTTGAGATCATATAAGTTTCACAAGATCACCCCACATTTCAAAGGGGTGTATACACATATATATCTCAAACATAACATCTAATATATTTATTTTGAGATCATATAAGTTTCACAAGATCACCCCACATTTCAAAGGGGTGTCATATATCCTACTCATTATACTCAAAACCATGCTTCAAGGACATGTGCACCAACATATCCAACATGGTAGATTTAGAGGCATATATGCAAGGGGTGCTTGATTTCAATGACTCAAATGTTTGTTAGACATAAAGGCTTGTATTTGATAAGGGTGTTTAACACCAATCCATCATTATATAGTATTTTGATTATAGTAATTTAGTATTTTAGCATTTATTATGATTAGTTTGTACTTACTCATGTAGAAAAAAGAACAATGCTTTTGTAGGACCCTAGATGCATCAATTTCAGTTCTAAAGATCCAAACATGTAGTTATACATATATTTTTTCTTCTTTGAAGGATGTTCTTACCTACACACATTCCTTAAAGTGAAAAAAATTAGACACCTACAAATATGCCCAAAGCATATATTAGTCTTTAATTAGCAAAATTTTAGTGTGATTTTCTATTTATTGATTATTGGTTGAAATTAGGCATTCTTGGGAATTTCTAAAAGTTTTTTGTGTTCCCTCCCCTTCAGCGCCCTCCTCTCTCTCTACCTCTATCCCTCCCTCTTGATCCCCTTACAGCTTCCTCTCCCCCTCTCCCCCTCCCTCTTTCCCTATGTTCCTTAGTCCTCCTACTTTCTCTCCCTCTCCCTCTTCCCCTCTCTCTTACACCTTTTAGGCTATGTGTGTAAATTCCTTTGGTGATTTTGGGTTCCATTTGAAGTACTACCGATACTCTTTGGCATTTCTTTTGGTCCAATCTAAGTTAGGGTGCACTTTTTTGTCAATTGTTTTTTGTAATTAATCATTAAAATGTCATTTTCAATACATCACTATGGTCGTAATTTAAATTCAATTATATATAAATACACAAATATTGTAGTTCATTTAAATATAAACTTATTTAAACATTTACAATATTCTAATAAATAATCATAAATATTTTAAAAAACTCAAACAATTATTAAAATATTTATCATTATTTAAACTAATAAATTATAGTCATATCAAATGTGAAATTTGGTAACTTGAGTGTGGCTAATGTCACCCAATCCATAGGTCCATCTTGATTTCTCTCATGACCCTCATAGGTATGTTTTCATTGGTTCCCAGTCATCTGTAGCCTCCTAAACTAAACCCTTGCAGACTTAAATTTCTCTTTCCATGCTTAATCCATCCCCCAAGTCATGTCAACCATGGATAATAGCACCCAAACTTGGACAACAACATTGAAACCTAGGGTGTCATGTTTTTGGCATTGTTATTCAAGTGCATTTTGGCTTCTAACAGTCATATTATTTTGAATCCTTATCTAATTCATGTTGACCTAACATGAATTCATTTAACTCACGATCATTAAATCCCTTACAAAAGATCATTCAAAGTCCATTTAAAGTGGTTGACACTCATTTACAAGAGAGAAGAAAGAATACAAGCAAGACCACTCAAACACTTTTCCCTATTCTGTGCATATAGCCATCCAATGGTATTTCAAGATTATTTAAACCTTTACACCAGTCCCTAGTCATTCCAAGTACATCTAGTTTTGTATTTACTTGCATTTTCATCACACTATTCCACCAATCACTTTAATAAGAGAAATACATATAGTTTGACCCCTCCTTAGAGTATTGGTATGTAGGTAACTTGTCCACCCATAGGGTGTGAAGTGCATCCATCATATCCTTTAAACACTTACCCCTCCTCTGCTTTCTCCAAATTTTACATTCAAGTTAAAACACATAGGACCTAGGGTATTAAAGACTAAATCAGGTACATAGTGAGATTTATAGACTTTCAAGCTTTGATATTTCATAGGTAGGGTCACACAACCCTAATGCACCAAACCCAAACAATGTAGATCACCAGGATAATAGTGTTGAGATAAGACTACAGTGATGGAACCCAGGGTGTCCCACTTTTGGCACTCCTATCTAATCAAGAAATAAACTCCAAATTCTTATTTTTGATAATCTCCCAAGCCTGTACATAGATTTTTAGACCCTGTCTCAATCGAAATAATACATAATAAGATAAGTTTGATTTTCTCTCTCACTACTATTTTTAGAAAAGCCCTAATTATAGTCAAATTTTACAAATTAGTATCCTAATTATTATATATTATTTACTGATTTTATCTAATTAGATCCATTTATTATTTAAGAATTAAACATCTAATTTTTCAAAAATAATAAACCATTTGGTGAACTTGACTTACTTTGAATTTTGCATAAAAACCTTATAAACCTTAGGATAAATTCCTAGCTGATTTTTCTAATTAAGTTTTGAATTTTTTTGTTAGAGTTCACCAAGATCTTTGAATAGAGAGCATACAGTAATATCAAATTCTTGTAGAGGTAGAATGAGAGCTCCAAAAACAAGAAAATTTTACAAAAGAAATGTTTACAATAACCAACTTTGAAGAAGAATAAAGCACATATAAGGTGAAATTAGGTCACCATATAAGTAAAACTCTAATTCATACTTAGAATCTAGTTAAACGTAAATGAACCCTAATAACTTAATTAACTACCCTAAGTAAGCTAAAAAGATGTGTAAGTAAAATCACTAGGTGGAAAAACACTTGCACTAACATTTTATTGAATATTAAAAATAGAAATTCCTCTCATTTTCAAAATTTGTAGTAAATTTTAACATAAATTTATGTCAAACCTTAGTTGCATCAACTATGTCCCAGTAATTTTCCTATAATTTTCAAATCATTTTATAATTTTTTAGTTGCATATTAAAATCAAAAAATCACTTTAAATTTTCAAAAATCCATAGTAATTTTCAAAAAAAAAAATCTCAAACCTTAGTTGCATCTACTAGGTCCCATTAAATCATTAATTTTCCACTAAATTTTTGATTTTTCAATTGCATATTTAACTCAACAATTCAATTTCAATTTCTAAAATTCATAGTATTTTACAAAAATAATTTTGAAAAATCCCTAGTTGCATATGCTATCTCCTATTTTTCTTCTTGAGGTATCACCTTACATGTTTGGGAGCTCTGTATCCTTTCTATGCATATTCTAGTTTATTTTTTAGATTATATCAGTTTAATATTTTCTACTATTATCCAAGTTGTTTTCCTTATGACACCTAAGTTCCTTGCATCTCTTCCTTAAAGATGAAGTGTAAGACTTAGTGGCAATCCTCCTAAGTTCACCTAGATATGGATAAACAACCAGTTTAGACTCCAACTATAGATTCTACATATCCAAATTACACCAATTTTAATCTGAATGATTTAAACAATGAGCAATATAAAAATACCAATGATGATGTACACACCAATTCTCATGCTCCACCACATTGGACTACTGATCCACTTCCACCCATTGTTGATAATGAAATTATACTCAATAAAGATTCGATCCTCTAAAGTTTCAGAGAAAGACTCAGGGAATAGCCTCGATCATACACTTATATTACAATTTTTCATGGAAATCAAAAATGCTAAACAAGTTGAGTTTTCCATTCTTATAAAGCAACTAGTTGCAAATGACACTATAGGGGCAACTATATTTCAACAACCCCCTATAGCAGCCCAACTTATCTCTATGCAACCAATTACAACTAGTACATACCTATCTCCTGACGTGGTAACCCTTGTGTAAGAGATAATATCTCTTCAATCCAAGGTGATACATCTTGAGCAAGGTGCCATTAGACCTACACAGGCTTTGGATTCTTTTGCTTTTATGAATACACCATTGGCATGTCACATTGCTTCTACACCTTGCCACAAGGTTTTGTTCAACCTAAGCTTACTCTTTATGATGGCTTGGGTGATCCAAAGATACATTTTAGAGATTTTCACATAACATGCTTGGATCATATACCAAATGACAGGCTACTTACTAAGCTATTATTACAGAGTCTAAAGGATTATGCTTTACAATGGTTCTATAGTCTACTGAATCAGTTGGTCAATGCATTCAATCCTTTAACTGACATGTTCCTAGCACATTTCAATATTAACATTGCTGATAAGGTTTCTTATGCACAAATTGCACAACAAAAAATAATCAAATGAGCATCTCACAAACTATGTGCTTCAATATAAAACCATCTTGGTTAAGATGACTAACGCCATGATAGATCAAGAGTTATAGGATCTCTTCAAACAAATGCTTCTATCAGCATTGGATGAATCTATTATGTTTAAAAGATTCTCTTCCTTTACTGAATTGTGTAATACACTAAAGGAAAGAGAAGTAAAACTCATTTCAATGGGAAAACTCAAGTATACAAGCATCCTAGATACAACAAACAAGAGTAATAGAAAAGTCCCATATAAGGTCAAAGTCAATGATAACAAGAATCATAATCAACCAATAGTCAACAAAACTTTAGATCCCCTTCAGCATGTGGTTTTATCAACACCTCCTCAGTGTGTATTTACCAATCTACCAGTTTTTCCAACCAGAGTTTTACAATAGTAATTAGAATGTAACACCATCACTCTCCCTCCTATTTGAGAAGTTGAACCAGTAAAGCCTCTTTCATGGGGATATGATCAACATGAATTTTGTGATTTTTATAGGGCATCAAGCCACACTACAAATAGATACATCAGTTTGAGACATAATATACAAGACTTGATAGATAACAACCTAATTGATCTTGAAACTTCAATTGAGCCTCCACATGCAACACTAACATAGGATAAAGCTTTGAAAATATTCTTAGATCCATTTCCATAGCATTCTAAATAAGAGAAAGGGGACATATTAGGTGTTCACCACACATACCATGTACATCCTCCACTAGTTACATATTAGGCACCTTTAGTTGAGTCACATCATTTGAGAAGTATGATAAGTGTGTATGAGTCTAGGGTTCCAACTAGACCTTCAATATCCTTCTCAGATTAGGAGATTATTAAGGATAATTTAGATTATAATGCACTTTTTATCAAGACACATATTCATAATCAACCCATTCATAGTGTTCTCATAGATAATGGTTCTAGTGTCAACATGTGCACCATTACATTATTGTAGCATTTGGGATATTTAGAGAAGGATATCACTCTGATAGATATAGTTATCAATAGATTCAATGGGTATGATTATACTTTCTTTATAGACTAGTCCAACACATGTGACCACACATTTCACCATAGTTTCTAGTACAAGAGTTTTTGATATGTTACTTGGCCGCCTATGGATCGCAAAAAATTGAGAAGTACCATCTATAGCTGGGTACGATTATACTTTATTTTGAGAAGTATCATTTATAGATGCATGAAATTCATTCATGATAATCAAGTTATTATAGATGGTGGAGTTCCATATGAGTTACCACTCCCCACTTTAGATCCATCTCCTTTGTAGTCACTAGTTCTAACTTCTCTACCAGTTTCAATTTCCCCATCAGCTACAATTCTTATTTCAATACATATTTAGACACAATTGAGTCATCCATCAGCCATACAGATATTTTATACACCTCCATAGCTTCAAGATTCTAGACAACTTTTAGCTGTATTATTCACACCCAGAGCAATAACATTGAGATCTCATACTTCTATACATAAAGCACACATTTAGAGAACTCCTACTTCCAAATTGGTCCCTAAGAGTCCCTTAGTTACATCCACTTATCAAAGTTATGGGGGAATCTGACATTTGGTTTATACTTCAAAGATATTAGAATAGTTAGAATGTACATACCTTTCAAATTCATAGTCTCAACCTTTCTATCATACTTCACGATCACACACGATACCTTTGTTTGATACAGGACACCTTGGCAGGGAGTCTCATCTGAAACTCATTGGTATGTATTATTTTTTCTTAGTCTTTCTTGTACATAGATTATTTCAAAAATATAAAAAAAATACAAAATAAAAAAAAAAATCCAAAAACATTCAAATATATCCAAAACACAAAAACATTTTGATTTTATGCACCATCCATGCTTTGCATTGCTACTACTATGCTAGAATTACATTTGCTATTCTATGTTATTGTTTGTCAATTTATCTACATTACCATGCTGTAGTTGATCTTCTTTGAGTGTGTGCAGTGACATCTAGATCCTTGATTGTTTCACTCTACCCATTGAGGGGGCATTCTACTTGATCATCTTCTACATGACTACACCATCTAGGTTATGTCATTCCTACACCACACACTCTAGTTATCAAATTGACATACATTACTTACTAAAATTACACAAATTACCATATTGACACTCACTAGTATCTTGCACTTGTATATTTCTTAGCATATACCTAATCTTGTACTAACATGTCTTGCAAACTTTTACTTTTTATTTTGATTATTTAGATGCGATTGCACTTCTAGTATATACATACTTTCATTTATTTTTGATCCAAAACTTGAAAGATTTGGTTCAAATATAATTCAAGAAACAAGAACAAAACAATTCAAATAATGCTATCTCTGATAAGAGATGTTTTATTGATCTAATTTGCAGACCCAAACATATGCTTATCTCTAAGAAGAGATGTCTCATTTCCATTTTGGGTTACATCTTCATTTATACATATTTTGAAGGTGTGGGGAGGATGTGGAAGGATACCAATCTTGAGGGAGATGAATTGGTTTGACTCCCATGATTTACAACAATACAAAATTCAAGGAATTACTATTTTTAGTAACTTACTATTTTTAGACTGCACTATTAAAATTAAAATTTGGGACACTTCCATTGGGTTTTATGGGGTAAAACTTAATCTATCAGATCTCATTTCCATCTCATGATGTTCCCCTCATTATTAGCTTTCCAACAGTTCAAACGATGAGTCAATTGGAGCTACGGTGCAAAAGTTACGGCTATCGAAAGTTTCATCATTAATTGGGGTGGACCCATCACCTGAATTGTCATTTGAATTGTTGTCTAGATCATTCCTCCCTCCTTGAGAGGCAATGGTCTTCATTGCATCAAGATTTTTCATCAAGTGTGGTATTTGTACTTTAATTTGATTCCTGATGCATACTTGGAAGGGACAGTGATTTATGGAACTATGCATGGCCTGATTGTTCACCATTTCTATCTGACCATCAGTCTGTGGATGGAAGGTCGTGAACTTCTTCAAATCGACATCTATTTGCTTCTATTGTTGTGTTGTTTGTGTAGTCAAGGTTGTAAAATTGGCCCTTTTGTATTCTTGTGGCTTGACCACCATGAGAACAAATTTCTTGGCACTAATTAGAGAGACAGATGTAGAAGGTAGTACTTCTAGTACCCTGTAGCACCATGTTCTAAGAGTGAGAGTGATCCTTCTAGTTATTGATTCATATATACCATGTCGATCATACATGAATGGCTGACCAAAGAGTACATCAAAAACATCTAGATTGACCACATCACATAAGACCTCGTCGTGGAAAGTTTGTATTGCATATGAGAGAAGACATTGGTGGGTGACACGGAGGTTTCTCCCTGGACTCAACCATCTAATATTGTATGGTTTTGGGTGAGGCTTCATGGACAGATTTAAGATTTTCACAACATTAGTAGAGATTAAATTCTTTTGACTTCCACTATCAAGAATGAAATGCAGAGGCTTACCTTTCACCCATAACTTAGAGTGAAACAACTTTTCCTTGTCATCTAGCATCTTGTCGTGTGTTTGTGATGAAGCAACAATGGCTTTAGGATCAACATCTATAATTTCTTCTTCAACCTCTATTCCATACCTGTATCACTTCATAGCTTCAATTTTGTAATGTCCCCTTTTCAGGTGACATCTTCAGACTTGATGATTAGCCTATTATGCGACCTTCGTAGGATGATAGGATGAATAGAGGGTCATGATGGAGATTGGCTTGGCTTTGATTAGCAAAATTCCTACAGTTGGCTTTCATTTGGGCTCTTTCAGACATGTTTGCTTGAGCTCCTATTATTTAAGAATTTTTGACATGCAGTGGAGCACCCTTATTTTGGTATGTTCATGTGCAGAATCACTCCCTGATTCACCAGCTTCAGTCGGTTTGAGGATCTGACATATATTGAGGGAGATATTAATATTTGATTGATTTAATCAAATATTAATTATTTGGCCTATTTTTAATTAAGAAACCCTAATTATAATTTAAGAAAACCCTAATTAGGGAAAGCACATCTTTTTGAGGGTATAAGGGTTTCTCATGGAGGCCATTATTGATTATTGAATATGATTATTGATTATTGATTGCTAAGAATTCTTCTGTGAAGACTAAGCCAAGGGTTCTAGGATTCCATCTGCATTGGAGAACATCCACTCTTCAGTGTGTGCGATTCAGAGGCTGTGAAATATTAGCTAATCTATTGTCGATTTGAGAGATAGCTTCATATAGAAGTTATCACAGAGGTTTATAGATTTGAGAGGTAACTTCATACAGAAGTTGTCACAGAGCTTTCTAGGTATTTATTTTATTAGAGTTTGATTCAGTAATTGTTCAGAATAAAGATTTTTTGTATTAGTTCCATATTTATTGAAATCTGGTATCCAACATAGAGGCCGCAACATATTATCTTGTTTCTGTATAGAATTCATATCGATCCATGCAAGTTCGTACAGTTCTGCATCAGGTCAGACAAAGCCATAGGCAACTCAAAGACTGACATCAGCAGTCCAGTGACCAACATTGGCTGACTGAAGATCGACGTCAGCATAGTAGCCAACTAATAGCGATCAACGTTGGTAGTATATCGACCGACGATGGCATAATAATCGATGTCGATGACTGTGTGTTGACACAGAAAACTTGAGCTGTCCCAGAATTCAGGTTTCATTTCCAAATTTGTAAAAGATCAGGGTTTTAAGACCATATTTGAATATTCCTTTATATGTATGACAGAGGACATCTACTGTAATCATCTGGACAAATAAATAAGATCACTGACTAGCGAGTTAAGAGATTTACTGTGGTTTATTTGTTTATTTGAATTTATTCTACAAAATTGTATCTTTGTTTGGAGCTTTATGTGTTTTTATATTCCTTGTTTGAAGGGGATATTACAGTGGTATCAGAGCTTTGTTCTGGTATCAGAAGGGGACATTACAGTGGTATCAGAGCTTTTGATAGAAAAAGAAGCCCCTATGAAAGGGATATTACAGTGGTATCAGAGCTTTATGTGTTTTATATTCCCTGTTTGAAGGGGATATCACAGTGGTATCAGAGCCAAATTCCTGCCATCCTGTTGGGTAGTTTGGGTAGACCAGAGCTAAATTCCTGCCAACCTGTTGGGTAGTTTGGGTAGATTGGACATTGAATCAGTTAGTAAATCATGATGACTTCAAGTACTCAGAAACAGTGGGACAAGTATATGGAGAAGCTGGAACAAAGTTTGAAGAGGTTAAATGAATTTATTTCATACCCTACATTCAAAGACAAATCCACATGGTATATGACAACAAATGATGAGTGGGAGTTATTAACACCTCAGGTTCAAAAGAGGATATCTTTTGATCACTTTGTTAAGCTGAGGAGAGAGCACTACAATCACTTAGACAGGGCAACATCATGTCCCATGATCCTTATGAGATAAAAGATAGTGAAGATGAGGATAAGTCTGATGCTTGCACTCAGAGTGGGGTGGTGTGCTCAGATGTTAGTGCACTGAGGGTTGATGATCTCTCAGCTATGGTAGAAATTGTAGAGGAGTCCCAAGATCTAATTATTGCAGATGACACCCAGGAGGATGTAGTAGACAGTTTTGAGAACTTAGTTTCCTCGACAGTTTCTTTCGGTATGGAAGAGTTAGACAATGATGCTACAGTTGTTGATACTCCGTATGTTGATATGAGCTTTGGAGTTGATTCACAGAGCATGGATGGTAGTATTACAGAGGTCAGTGATTTTGAGTCTACTCTTTTGGACTGTGCATCAGTGGAGGATTGTAGGAGACAATCTAGCCAGCGCCATCATGTGTCTAGTCAGTTGAGAGTTAGTGAATGAGACATTGCTACTGCTTGCAAGCATTTTGATGCTGCTCGTCAGTTGTTAGCAGTTTATGGATGGGGTTCTCCTACTAGCATTAAGCAGGGAGGCAATTATTTTCCCTTGATAGAGATCCACTCTTTATGGGAGGCTATTCAGATTATGAGACATGATTATATGCAGTTGGTAGCTGACAGAGATTATCTTATGGAGTGGGGCAACACAGTGTATGATGCATTATTGGTCAAGGAAGATAAGGTGAGTGAGATTACTCAATAGCTCAAGGTGACTTATGAGATTCTTGAGAGTACACAGTTGGCTTATGAGGAGTCACAATTTCATTTGGCTGAGGTGGTTACAGAGTTGGATCATTTGCGGTCTTCACCAGCGTCAGACCCAGTCCATTTGTATATTGAGATGGTTGGTGGTGAGTACATTCCTGCAGTGGTTGTTAAGGAACATGTTGGAGCTGACACACATGTTCAGGATTTGGGAGTACCTAGTCCTGATGAGTTTGGCATACCAGTGGAGTTGAGTTTCCAGATTGATTTTTCTCACACAGATGATAGTGTGGTACAGTTGGTTGTGCCACCTTTATAGAGGGATCAGTTATGGGATGGATTGGCACCATCTTTTGTAGATGGAATTGGCAGTTTGAGTTGTCCATTCTACTTGGGTTATGATACTTCGAGAGTTTGTTTCTCATGTGTTCTTGACTATGGTATTTGTAATATTGGAGTTTGGTTGAGTTTCATGCGCCAGTTTGATTATCGATTCCTCCTCTTTGTTCTACTTCAAATATATTACAGGAGCTTGCATTGATTTTCATCAGTAGAGATCATGACTACATTTGGGATCCAGGTGGATTGATTGGTTTGTTGTTCTGAGATTGCTTGGGGATAAGCAATTTCAGGAGGGGCAGATTGTAATGTCCCCTTTTCAGGTGACATCTTCAAACTTGATGATTAGCCTATTATGCGACCTTCGTAGGCTAATAGGATGAATAGAGGGTCATGATGGAGATTGGCTTGGCTTTGATTAGCAGAATTCCTATAGTTGGCTTTCATTCGGGCTCTTTCAGACACATTTTCCTGAGCTCTTATTATTTAGGGATTTTTGACATGTAGTGGAGTGCCCTTATTTTGGTATGGTCATGTGCAAAATCACTCCCTAATTCACCAGCTTCAGTCGGTTCGAAGATCTGACATATATTGAGGGAGATATTAATATTTGATTGATTTAATCAAATATTAATTATTTGGCCTATTTTTAATTAAGGAACCCTAATTCTAATTTAAGAAAACCCTAATTAGGGCAAGCACATCTTTTTGAGGGTATAAGGGTTTCTCATGGAGGCCATTATTGATTATTGAATATGATTATTGATTGCTAAGAATTCTTCTGTGAAGACTGAGCCAAGGGTTCCAGGATTCCATCTGCATTGGAGAATGTCCACTCTTCAATGTGTGCAATTCAGAGGCTGTGAAATATCAACTGATCTATTGCCGATTTGAGAGATAGCTTCATACAAAAGTTATCACAGAGGTTTACAAATTTGAGAGGTAACTTCATACAGAAGTTGTCACAGAGCTTTCCAGGTATTTATTTTATTAGAGTTTGATTCAGTAATTGTTTAGAATAAAGATTTTCTATATTAGTTCCATATTTCTTGAGATCTGGTAACCAACATAGAGGCCACAACATATTATCTTGTTTTTGTACAGAATCCATACTGATCCGTGCAAGTTGGTATAGTTTTGCATCAGGTCGGACAGAGCTGTAGGCAACTCAGAGACTGACATCGGTAGTCTAGTGACCGACATCAGCCGACTGAAGACCGACGTCGGCATAGTAGCTGACCGACAGCGATTGATGTCGGTAATATATCGATCGATGACAGCATAATAACTGACGTCGGCGACTGTGTGTCGACACAAAAAACCCGAGCTGTTCCAGAATTCAGGTTTCATTTCTAGATTTGTAAAAGATCAGGGTTTTAAGACCATATTTAAATATTCCTTTATATGCATGAAAGAGGACATCTACTATAATCATCTAGACAAATAAATAAGATCACTGATTATCGAGTTAAGAGATTTACTGTGGTTTATTTGAATTTATTCTGCAAAATTGTACCTTTATTCGGAGCTTTATGTGTTTCTATATTCCCTATTTGAAGGGGATATTACAGTGGTATCAAAGCTTTGTTCGAGTATCAGAAGGGGACATTACAGTGGTATCAGAGCTTTTGACAGAAAAAGGAGCTCCTAAGAAATGGATATTACAAATTTATAGGGCAACGATGAAGCTAAAGGGCCAACCTTTGTATTCTTGAGCCACCTATTAAGAGGGATTGGACACATAGTCCAAACATTAATTGACACATGCATGATTCATTAGATTCACTCAATTGGCAATGATGGAGCCGAAGGACTAGCTAGTCTTTGTATTCTTGAGCCACCTATTTAGAGGGATTGGATACATAGTCCAAACATCAATTGACACACACATTATTTGTTAGCTTCACTTAGTAGGTGATGATGGAGCCAAAGGGCATACCTTTGCATTCTTGAGCCACTTCCAAGGAATTGAGCACTCAACTTTGTTCACGATATTAATTTTGGTATAACACAAACCCAACACAATTCAGTATCACAACATGTTTTATATTGGTTTATGTATCTGGTGAGGTGTATTCATTTCTTTCTCTTCCTCTCTCTCTTACCTAACTTTTATACATTCTTATTTTAGATATAACGTATCTAGTAAGGACTGATCTACTCTATGTTTTTCATTGTAGATTCACACTTCACATCGTGCTCTCTCTACACACATCCAACATCACATAGCTTCATGAACTTCACCTTTTAAAATAAATTTAGGTACACTTTCTATTTTTATTTTATCCTAGTATATTGCTTTATTGCATCACTAGGCTAAACGGGGGAAAATGAAGTCATATAAAATGCAAAATTTGGTAACTTGAGTGTGGCTAGTGGCACCCAATCCATAGGTCTATTTTGCTTGCTCTTATGACCCTCATAGACATGTTTTCACTGATTCTCAATCATCCATAGCCTCGTAGACTGAATCCTTGTAGACCCAAATTACTCTTTCCATGCTTAATTTATCCCTCTAGATCCTATTAGTGATGGACAATAGCACCCAAACTTGGACTACAACACTGAAACCTAGGGTGTCCTATTTTTGACGTTGTTGTTCACGTGTATTTTGGCTTCTAACTGCCATATTATTTCAAATCCTTATCCTAATTCATGTCAACTTAACACAAATTCATTTAACCCATGATCATTAAATCCCCTATAAAAGGGCATTCAAAGTCCATTTAGAAGGGTTGACACTCATTTATAAGAGAGAAACAAGAATACAAGCAAGACCACTCAAGCACTTTTTCCTATTCTATGCATATAGCCATCGAATAGTATTTCAAGCTTATTCAAAGATTTACACTAGTCCCTAGTCATTTCAAGTACACCCGGTTTCGCATTTACTTGCATTTTCATCACACTATTGCACCAAGCTCTTCAATGGGAGAACTACATATAGCTTGATCCCTCCTTGGAGTATTGGTATGTAGGCAACAAGTCCACACAAGGGGTGTGAAGTGCATCTAGCGTATCTTTTATGCACTAATCCCTCCTCTCCTTTCTCCTAATTTTGCATTTAAGTTCAAGCACATAGAGGACCTAGGGTATTGAAGATGAAATCAGATAAACAATGAGCTTCATGGACTTTTAGGATTTGATATTTCAAAAATAGATTCACACAGACCTGACGCACAAAACCCAGAAACCTTAGATCACCAGGGCAACAGTGCCGAGATAGGATTACAATGCTAGAACCCGGGGTGTCCCACTTTTGATGCCCCTGTCCAATCAAGAAACGAACTTTGGATTCCTATTTGTGACAGTTTCCCAAGCTTGTACATAGATTTCTAGACCCTATCTTAGTCAGAACAGTACAAAATAAAATAAGTTTGATTTTCTCTCTCAATACTATTTTTAAAAAAACCCTAATTACAATCAAATTTCACAAATCAATAACCTAATTATTGTACATTATTTATTGATTTTATATACTCAAACCTATTTATTATTTATAAATTAAACATTTAATTTCTCAAAAATAATAAATCATGTGAAACATTATGACTTTTATATATAATATATATAAATAATTGGAGGTGGTGTGTTTGGCTTTCTCATGAAAACTAAACGAACCAAAGCAAAATGAAAATGGGTCCCCGGCCGGGATGCAAATTCATTGCACAGAGACTCATTCTCAGAAATACTCGACTGCTCAAATATAGTGTGTAGATTGCTTCCAATCAATTTGGATTCAATCTGCACCATCGTTAATTCTGATTCGGGCCTACCTCGTCCCTCATCCTCTAGAAATAGAGGTATAAAAACAGCAGTTGAAATGAAATGCATAATTATATCGTCAAATATGGCTGTTGCACCTTTTCTTCTTCCAAAAAGGGTAGTTTGACATCCTATCCTGCGTCACTTTGCACTAATAACTCTACAATAGTCCGGACAGACTAAATCCGATTCTGCTTCTCATGTTTTGAAGGTGTGGGGAGGATGTGGAAGGTCACCAATATTAAGGGAGATGAATTGGTTCAACTCCCATGATTTACAATAATACAAAATTCAAGGAATTACTATTTTTAGTAACTTACTATTTTTAGATTGCACTATTAAAATTGAAATTTGGGACACTTCCATTGGGTTTTATGGGGTAAAACTTCATCTATCAGATCTCAATGCCATCTCATGATGTTCCCCTCATTATTAGATTTCCAATGGTTCAAATGACGAGTCAATTGGAGCTACGGTGCAAAAGTTATGGCTCTCAAAAGTTTCATCATCAATTGGGGTGGACCCATCACCCGAATTGTCATCTGAATTGGTGTGTTGATCATTCCTCCCTCCTTGAGAGGCAATGGTCCCCATTGCATCAAGATTTTTCATCAAGTGTGGTAGTTGTACTTTGATTTGATTCCTGATGCATACTTGGAAGGGATAGTGATTTATGGAACTATGCATGGCCTGATTGTTCATCATTTCTATCGGACCATCAGTCTATGGATGGAAGGCCGGGAACTTCTTCAACTCGACATCTATTTTCTTCTGTTGTTGTGTTGTTTGTGTAGTCAAGGCTGTAACATCGGCCCTTTTGGATTCCTGTGGCTTGACCACCATGAGAAAAAATTTCTTGGCACTAATCATAGAGACAGATGTAGAAGGTGGTACTTCTAGTACCTTGTAGCGCCATGTTCCAAGAGTGAGAGTGATCCTTCTAGTTATTGATTCATATATACCATGTCGATCATACATGAATGGCTGACCAAAGAGTACATCACAAACATCTAGATTGATCACATCACATAAGACCTCATCTTAGAAAGGTTGTATTGCATATGAGAGAAGACATTGGTGGGTGACACGGAGGTTTTTCCCTGGACTCAACCATCCAATACTGTATGGTTTTGTGTGAGGCTTCATGGACAGATTTAGGCTTTTCAACATTAGTAGAGATTAAATTCTTTTGACTTCCACTATCAAGAATGAAATGCAGAGGCTTACTTTTCACCCATAACTGAGAGTGAAACAACTTTTCTTTGTCATCTAGCATCTCATCATGTGTCTATGATGAAGCAACAATGGCTTCAGGATCAACATCTATAATTTCTTCTTCAACCTCTATTCCATACCTATATCACTTCATAGCTTCAATATACAGGGCAATGATGAAGCTAAAGGGCCAACCTTTGTATTCTTGAGCCACATATTCAGAGGGATTGGACACACAGTCCAAACATTGATTGAAACATGCATGATTCATTAGATTCACTCAATTGGCAATGATGGAGCCGAAGGACTAGCTAGCCTTTGTATTCTTGAGCCACCTATTTAGAGGGATTGGATACATAGTCCAAACATCGATTGACACACACATTATTTGTTAGCTTCACTTAGTAGGTGATGATGGAGCTAAAGGGCATACCTTTGCATTCTTGAGCCACTTTTAAGGAATTGAGCACTCAACTCTATTCATGATATTAATTTTGGTATAACACAAACCCAACATAATCCAGTATCACAACATGTTTTATATTGGTTTACTTATCTGGTGAGGTGTATTCATTTCTTTCTCTTCCTCTCTCTCTTACCCAACTTTTGTACATTCTTATTTTAGATATAACATATCTAGTAAGGACTGATCTACTCTATGTTTTTCATTGTAGATTCACACTTCACATCGTGCTCTCTCTACACACATCTAGCATCACATAGCTTCATGAACTTCACCTTTTCAGATAAATTTAGGTACACTTTCTATTTTTCTTTTATCCTAGTATTTTTCTTTATTGCATCACTAGGCTAAAGGGGGGAAAATAAAGTCATATAAAATGCAAAATTTGGTAACTTGAGTGTGGCTAGTGACACCCAATCCATAGGTCTATTTTGCTTGCTCTTATGACCCTCATAGACATGTTTTCACTGATTCTCAATCATCCATAGCCTCTTAGACTGAATCCTTGTAGACCCAAATTACTCTTTCCATGCTTAATTTATCCCTCTAGATCCTATCAGTGATGGACAATAGCACCCAAACTTAGACTACAACACTGAAACCTAGGGTGTCCTATTTTTGACGTTGTTGTTCACGTGTATTTTGGCTTCTAACTATCATATTATTTCAAATCTTTATCCTAATTCATGTCAACTTAACACAAATTCATTTAACCCATGATCATTAAATCCCCTATAAAAGGGCATACAAAGTCCATTTAGAAGGGTTGTCACTCATTTATAAGAGAGAAACAAGAATACAAGCAAGACCACTCAAGCACTTTTTCCTATTCTGTGCATATAGCCATCCACTAGTATTTCAAGCTTATTCAAAGCTTTACACTAGTCCCTAGTCATTTCAAGTACACCCGGTTTCGCATTTACTTGCATTTTCATCACACTATTGCACCAAGCTCTTCAATGGGAGAACTACATATAGCTTGATCCCTCCTCGGAATATTGGTATGTAGGTAACGTGTCCACACAAGGGGTGTGAAGTGCGTCTAGCATATTTTTTATGCACTAATCCCTCCTCTTCTTTCTCCTAATTTTGCATTTAAGTTCAAGCACATAGAGGACCTAGGGTATTGAAGACTAAATCAGGTAAACAATGAGCTTCATGGACTTTTAGGATTTGATATTTCAAAAATAGATTCACACAGACCTGACGCACAAAACCCAGAAAGCTTAGATCACCAGGGCAACAGTGCCGAGATAGGATTACAATGCTAGAACCTGGGGTGTCCCACTTTTGATGCCCCTGTCCAATCAAGAAACGAACTTTGGATTCCTATTTGTGACAGTTTCCCAAACCTGTACATAGATTTCCAGACCCTATCTTAGTCAGAACAGTACAAAATAAAATAAGTTTGATTTTCTCTCTCACTACTATTTTTAAAAAAACCCTAATTACAATCAAATTTCACAAATCAATAACCTAATTATTGTACATTATTTATTGATTTTATATACTCAAACCTATTTATTATTTATAAATTAAACATTTAATTTCTCAAAAATAATAAATCATGTGAAACATTATGACTTTTATATATAATATATATAAATAATTGGAGGTGGTGTGTTTGGCTTTCTCATGAAAACTAAACGAACCAAAGCAAAACGAAAACGGGTCCCCGGCCGGGATGCAAATTCATTGCACGGAGACTCATTTCTCAGAAATACTCGACTGCTCAAATATAGTGTGTAGATTGCTTCCAATCGATTTGGATTCAATCTGCACCGTCGTTAATTCCGATTCGGGCCTACCTCGTCCCTCGTCCTCTAGAAACAGAGGTCTAAAAACAGCAGTTGAAATGAAATGCATAATTATATCGTCAAATATGGCTGTTGCACTTTTTCTTCTTCCAAAAAGGGCAGTTTGACATCCTATCCTGCGTCACTTTGCACTAATAACTCTACAATAGTCCGGACAGACTAAATCCGATTCTGCTTCTGCTTCTGCTTCTCACGTATTTTCCTTTCCAACACCGACATCTTCTCTTCTATATATAACTCTCGAGTCTCAAGATCATCTTCCAACCCTTAATTTTGAACAAGCGTTTGATCAGATCTAAGCTTTAAAACAGCGAAGATGAATCCGGGAGCAATATTCTTGTTTATTGCGTATTTGGCGATTGCAATTCCAATCGGAGGAGCAGCCCGCTATTCCCTTACAAATCTGGATTCCAGGCTTGCAGCTCCAGCCGGACCGAACCCTGGCGGAAATTCTCATAATTTGCTGGAAAAAGACGGCGGTGATCATTATCATAGTCATGTTACTGCGCACTTTGGCCCTAACCCAGGAGGCAATTCTGTCACCGTTAAGGAGAGAGATTTCCATATGTCTCCCAGCGGTACAACACACGCAGGGCATGCAAAGATTACGGGACAACAGCTTTCCGGGCGGAGCCGCGCTGAGTCGCGTACAAACACAGACAATATTATGGGTGGAACGTAATACAAAGCAGTTGAAGAAAATGAGAATTGGCTGCGCCGATGAGAATTCATTTACGTACACAGTCGTCGTTATTCCGGATTGCATCCCCATCCATGTAGAGATTTAGCCAATTCTTTACCCAGCATGGCATGGCTGGTTTGGTGAAATAACAACATTTATTCATTATTTATACCACATATGTGCCTTAAACTACAGAGCAAATAAAACTGAGATAAATGATATCTCATCACGTTTATTACGAATCTACATGCTTGTACTGTTATTATTTGCTTGCTTTCAATATACTTAATACTTGAATCAAGGCTCTTTGTTGTCCATGACATTGGCATTAATTATCCTTTAATTCTAAATAATGGTGTCACAATTTTTTTAAAATATAATATCTTTGCTTTTATAATAATACTTTTTTTAAATTAATGTTTTATTTTAAATTATATAACACAAATAAGAAAATAATAATTAAAAAAAAACATGAATTGAAATATCAGTTTGTGATTGATTTTTAATTTTCTTAATTATTATCTAAGTAAGTGCATTAAGAAACTTTTTAAACATATGTCTCCTTTCTAAAAGAATGTAACAAATTTTAAAATTTATATATAATTTTAGAAAAAATAATTCTTATTCAAATTTTAAAAATAATACAAATTAAAAATATGTTGAAAAATATAATTTATTTTTTTCAATAAAATATAATAAAACTATGTAAAACTTATCTTTTTTATGTCATATTTGTTAATTATCTCATAAGCATTTATTGTATTGAAAAGATCCTATTTATTTACAAAAATGATAAAAACAACATCTCATAAATTAATATGCAAAATGAAAAATAATCTTATCTTTTAATAAAACAAAAAAATATAAACTTAAAAACTATTATTTACAAATTTATTACTCAATCAAACAAAATTATAATTGAAAATACATATAAATATATCTATATAAAAAACATACCCCAAAAAATAAATAAAATAAAAAAAAAAAAATAAAATAAAATAAATAAATAAATTATACATGTTTTGGTCGTTCCTTTGAGACTCCCCACTCTATGACTTTCTCTAAACATTGTATGCCATGCTGTCTTTATGCTTCAAACTTGATCAGAAATCCATGAGTGTCTTACGCTATATTAATTGTAAAAAAAATAAAGGAAAGTAGTACTAAGAATATGGTTAGATTTTGATTCAATCAGTTAAAATGAACATTAACTTAAAAGCATACTAATAGATTTTCGTTCTTTACATGATATATTTCAAGGGCTCTAGGATTGATTGTTCCACGAAACATAACATAGTTTATGTTTGTTAATGTCCTTGCAATGAATATAAACAATATAATAATCATTCTCTATGCAATTATAAATATTGATAAATGATTTGGATTTGATTTCATTGAGGATTAAGTATTAACTTTGAAAGCTCTAAAGAATAATAATATGAAAATGAAATATTTAAGTAAAATAGAAAAAAATAAAAATATAAAGAAAGTTGAAGAATAAAATAAGGCTTTAATATTTTGGAATGAAAAAAAAATAGAGGTTACAAAAAGAAAGTTTGCAACAAATGATATGAATTTAATTATATGTAAGTATGGTATTAATCATTTTTTCTCATATATATATTTTGTTGTTCAATTAATTTTTTTTAAACCATAAAACATAAGAAATTAAATGAAATGAAAATAGTTAAATAAATATAACACTAGGTTTAAGCTATATTAAAATGGTTTGGAACGAACATTGCAAACAAATTAAAAAATATGCAATCACCTCAACAAAATTAATTCATTTGCATTATTTTATATTCTAACATTTTTTTCCAAATAAAGACTATGAAAGAAAGGAATCGAACCAATATTTATTTATTGGAAGAGTAAAATAAGAAAATTCTCTGCATCTTAGGAAACAACAAAGAATGATCATGGAAAACAAACTTATGTATATAAGAATGTGATTTATGCATGCTTTCAATGCAATAACAAAATTTACCTCATAGATTAGGCCCTCATATATAGACTTTGATATGTTGATAATGCCACCATTAGATTGGGATAAAAATACATCAAGTGAACCTACACATCCTTATGCACATGTTACAATAAAATAAAAATTAATAGCATTAAACAAAATGATGTATATATTTATATAAAAAAATACCATCGATGGAAAAGGTATTAATATCATTGATTCAATTTATTGACTTCTTACCCTTCTATTTTTGCCACTGTACCATCGATAGGTAAATTTTTTGTTGATAACCACACTCCAATATTGTGATGCATTGACACCAATGTACAACATGTGTCATAATTAAGAAGAGAAGGTTATTGTATTAATCTTATAAAGCATATGTAGATCATTTTTAAAAGATATGTAGTAAAACTAAGACATTCAACCATAATACATGGTCCAACGTATGCCTTTCAATCATTATATTCTATGGGACCATATATTTTTTGAAGGCAATGTATCCATGGTTTTTGGTAATCATTGAATTGGATAAAATTATATTTTTTTGAAAAAATTTGTATGAGGAATATTGCAAGGTTTTTTGGTTAGAAATACATAGCATTCATGTCCGAATATTTTTTAGTTAGTTTTGAAAATGGAGGCATTAAAACTAGTAATATATTTATTCTCAATGTAAGGATATATTTTTTTTCATTGATTGAAATGTCACATGTAATAATTATAAACCTTGAAAAACTTTCAGGGAATAATTATTTATGAAGCAAGAGATATTAGAAACTTTGATTTATGGTTATGATTTGGTCTTTTTTTTGAAGAGTAAAGATTTTCACATTGCAATGGAGATAAAAATGGGGGTTTAAATCTTTGTTTCCATTTCTTGCCTAAATCAACATGAATACCTTTTAAGATAAACACAAAATTTTAGGAGCTTGGTGGAATCATGCCCTTATGTATGCATGTGATTTTATGTCTCTTCTTAGGGTTTATATAATATTTTATATTTTTATAGGCATTTTTATAGTGTAATAGGTTATAGGTTTGAAACCCTATGAAATTTTATAGACCTAAACTCTAATAAATTGCCCAATGATTCTGGAAAAATTCTTTATAAAATCATGGTTTTATACAATGCAATTATTATTATACATGTATTTAATAGACATTGAGAATATACCATGGTTGAACAACTAATCTATGCTAGCCACCTTTAACAAAATTGTAAACTATGCTATCCAAAATTAAAACTAATCAATGCAAACCACAAAAAATCAAGATAAAATGAAATAATAAAACTTTCACATGAATAATTCATTTAAACTAATTTCAAATCAACATATTCGAGAACCATAAAATAGATTAGACGATCAAATTTGAATTTCTTTTTGTACCAATTTTTTTTAAAAGACTAAAATAAAGAAAAAATAAAAAATACTATATAAACATAATTTTGAATTATGGATCTTGTATATATATTTAGAAATGTGATCATATTAAAATATTCAATATCTAATGTGAATCATCATTCATATATGAAAAACAAGACTCATTCTAATAAATAGATACTTATTAGTATAATTAATATATATTATTTTAATAATATTAACTCGATAATTATTCCTTATAAACTGCTTTAAAACATCAATAAAATATTAAAAATTATAAAACTATTCAACATCAATATCATTGGAATAAATATTTATATCTTTATATTATTCATTTTACTTTATTTACTTAATACCGTATTGCATCTCCAAAATAAAATTATAACCGAAAAAAATCGAAGACGAGGAAAAAAAAAAAACAACAACAACACAACAAAACAAAAACAAAAACAAACAAACTCAAATATGTGACCCCAATGTAATAAATATTTAATACATTCTAATGTATGAAAGTGAGACATACATCCCATGGGTATATATGTTATAAAACCAAATATGACATTTACTATTCCTTGTAAAAAAGTGTTGCATTGATGCATATTCCAATTCGTTGGGTTTTTGAAAAGATAGGGTAAGGTAACAATATAGTGATAGCAAACCAGAACATCAACATATATTGTTCCATTATAGAGTAGATTTACATATGGTCAATGGAATGGTAAATACTTGCATTTTTTTTAATAGCTCATCAGATATAGATTAGAGATCGTTAATAGCATATTGAAAAAATCTAATATATATGTGTGAATTTATAGTTTATGAGAACAAGTTTAACATTGAGTTGAGAATAAGTTTGATTGAGAATTTTTAAATCTATTTTACAATTCTAAATAAAATATTTCATATACTATCATATGAACATATTCTAGTGAAAGTTAACCTCAGATCAAAAAAATATCTATAAATATTTATATGTCCTTTGAATAACTTAAATAATTGATTGTTTTTAATATTTTTTAATATTATTATGTTGTTTGATGATATAGAATCATTAGTTTCTTGTAAATATAATTATATTAATACCTTTTTGTGTTGTCTCGAATTAAACAACTTTAGATTTGGATAGGACATATTAAGATCAAGGCCTTTACAATTATCCAACTTGTAACGTTAACAAAGTAATTGACTGCACCCATCACCTTTTTCAAATCATGATCCTCTACCTTTTCCTAGATGAATATATGTGTTTTTTTTGGTTATTGGAGCCCACACAATATATACCCAACCTCGGAAAGTCGATTGTTCTTCTAAAAAATTTATGTGCAGGTCTCCCGAGGATTTTTTTTGTTTCTACTAGAACATGTCTTATCATTCTCATGCTAGCATGTATTATGAAATCTCTCCAAAATGACACCAGGATCTTCTTATGTAGTGAAGACTTGGTTTAATTTTAAGCATTTGTAGAATAAAACTCACACATTAAATTTTTTATTGTTGTGAGGCCCTTTTTTAAGCCTTTTTGTAGTATTTTTTTGGGTGTGTATAAGGATATGTAGTGCCTTGCCCAACCTTATTTTTGATTAAACACATGATTAAGTATTAATCAGGGTTGAAGCTATAAATAAAAATATTTAATTATGATTGGTACCATGCTTTAGTTCATGTGACCTTTAAATATTTCATATTAGATTACAGGAAAAGAGATATATGTTATAGTTATAGTGTTATATTTTTATTTATATCTCTTTCTATTATAGAGGTATCATGATGAGTTTGATGTATGTGCAAGAAATAAGAGTTTTTGATTGGGTTCTAATTTTATTATATATTGACAATGAGATGAATTGGTGAAAGTTTGCATTTTATCCATCAAATTGTTATTTTAATTGATGCAATATAATTAAGAATTCTAACGAAAAACATTTTTAATAAGCATAAATCATAACAATGAATATCTCAAATTATTTGTCCAAATTGAGGTTTCTCATTTTTTCAAGAAAAAAATGTTCACTTAAGACCCTGTTTTGTTCCACCAATTCCCTGCACATGCCCATTAGGTAGAAAGCATATAGATAGGCCATGTATAACAATATGAGGTAGAAAATACATTTTTAAGGTATATTTACCATGATAGGGAAATGTGGAAGGTGTATAATAAGGTACATAGTGTGTCAAAATGTATAAAATGTCACTCATTGTGATAATTCCATGCCAACAGAGTGCACAAGCTCAATTTAAATTAATTGATAAGTTTTGTGATAAAGTAACTAATAAATATAACATTTTAACCCTCTCAGTATATAAATGAAAATCAACTTGAAATTAGAAGTAATTTATAATTTTAACTAATTTTTTAATTATCAGATTATGAGAGAGAAATACAACACATGGATTTCTTATTTAACCAACAAAACAAATTTAAGATGCAAAAAATTTAAGATGCATCTTTATAATATTATATTTCATAGGTTTAGAATTAGGATTCTAGGTTATGTTATACGATAGATGTAAAAATATTAGGCATATCGACAAAGGATCGAGTGAAGATATCATAAAAATCATTTGATGGGGAGGTATAAGCTTATCATTCTTTAGGAATCAATGAGACACCTAAATTTGGATATTTTGGGAGTCACTAATGTCAATTTTGATATCAATCATGTATTCATTTAATAGTTTCGATCTATCTTCTACATATGGTGTGGTTGCTAATGTGTCTAAGCTATCTATTGTATCTTATTCATCATTGGATGAGGGCTCACTTTCCCTAAATTAAGTGTCATTTCTTAGTGTAAAATGGAATATGTTATTATGATGGTAACTCAATATATCCATACTAATTAAAGCATTATAAGAGGGATTCATCATTGAAAAATGTATCCAGGTGCGGGCTCATTGATCTAACAATATTTTCAACTAGCTCAAGATGCACAAATTATATAATCATGATATCATCCATTTATAATGAGAAATTCTTAGTCAACTTGGAAAATTGATTATGTAGCTATTTGGCTATTATATCATTTTCATGGTTATGAGCTCCTAAATATCTATAATCCACTTGAAAAGGCACATTTTGAAATTTACAATTATCATTATATATGAGTCCTTATTTAAATATATGTGCATTTAGAATGATAGATTATGTGATGCCTTACTCATGTTTACCTAAATCTTGGCCTTTGTATCCCATTTTTTTAGTATTAATTTCAATCCAAATCCATACTTTTCTAAAGTAGTTTAAACTAGGCTAAGTGGCTATCTTGGCTTAGTAGTATTACAACAGTAATCTATCATAGGCACTTTACTTTTGTCATTGTAAGATGACATATCATAGTTATTTTTGATTGAGTATGTCTTCCATATTATTGTGATATATGATAAAGTTTTCTAAAGTCAAATGTTATTATATTATGTCGATATTCCTTAGGAATAATTAGCTTAAAATTAAGATTGGATTATTGTTTATCTATAATATGAGTTTGGTTACCACTAAATTTTTGGGATCTAATACTTTCACCCCATTTAAAAATGGTTCACTAGTTTATAATAATGACTTGTGGAGGTGCCATAATGGTTGTCTAAGGAATATTTCAATGTGATATAATATTATCATTGGGTTTTTTTTTTCAAATTAATATGGTACATCATTATTAGGACACGTATATATGATTCCATCATGCATGAATTTTAATCATCAATGCAATGTGGATGGGATAACACTCATGGCATAAATCCATGTTCTCCAAGTTGAGATGTTATAGCTCACATCATTATATATTAATTTAAACTTTGTGGCTATGATTTATAGTCCAAGGGACATGTTCAATGTAATTTCTCTAATATATTTTCTTGGTTGATTATTAATATACTTAATGATTATATTTGAGTTTGTGAGGGTGTATCTTCCAATTCTAAGTGCACTAAAAAATAAATCACTAAAAATGTTTAATCGTGAACCATTATCCACAAGGACTCTCTTAATCACTTTTTTATTGATTATAACTTAAATGTATAGGGATAAATACCGATTCATGATATCATTTAGAGGTAAATCATCATGCTCAAAGGTGATAAGGTTCACTATCCATTAGAGATATAACAATAGAATAAAAGTGAGAAGGTTGAGTATCACTTGTCAAAGTAGTTTCTTCTAAAAAAAATTAAAGTATATATTTAAAAACTAGACATTTTAAGAGATTATAGAATTAATATAATTTCATGAGTGTTTTTGAGTTAATTTTCAATATCATAATATTTGGCAACTTGAATTATTTTAATTAGGGATTGAGGAAGGTTAGGAGGGATGTTTTAATTAATCCAACCTTGATGTTGAGAAGGATTAAGAGGGATAATTGCATTCCGTGTTAGTTCCTTCCACATCATTAAATTATCTACCTCATGATAATCCACTATATAATGGAAAACACATGCTATTGTTAAGCACAAAATATACTGAGAGGGGGGGGTGGGGTGAATCAGTATATCATATATATTTTAAAACTTTCCCTTAATCAAATTCACTTAATCAAAAATTCAAGATATGCAATAAACTCAAAAAATAAACATCACGCAAGAAGAAGAGAGACAACAGATATAACGTGGAAACCCAATGTGGGAAAAACCATGGAGAACAATCTCAAGTATATGAATGAGAATCAACCCAAAAAATATTTGCAAGCCAAACTTGCAAGAGCACCATACCCCTTTATCGAGCACCAACCCAGCTACTATTCATGAGCACCAACCCATAGGAGCACCATACCCCTTTGCCGAGCACCAACCTAGCTACTATTCATGAGCACCAACCCACAAGAGCACTAACCCCTTTGTGTATACCACACACCTATCTCTCAATGTTGCTATATCAACAAATGATAGTTCAATACAACATCTCTTTCCTCTCTCTCACCTTTGCTCTTCTAAGCTAGATATAACAAATACAAATCATATTTAACTCTCACAATTGGTTTTCTAAGCTAGATAATACAATATCAAATCAACCTCTATCTTCCATATTACAAATGGATTCTCAAGCTTTTATTTATAGCTTTCCAAATGACCTTTGGCCTTCCCCCTTTGTGACCCTTCAATCCTCATGGAAAATGGTGCCAATCTTGGATGACCCTTCATATTCAAGCCTTTGAAAAGTCATGTGGTGACCATTCATGACAAAAAACGTTCTTCCATCTTTTGTCCTCATCTTGGTGACTTTTAATATTCCTTAAAGTGTCCCTTCATGAGAAATTTCTCCCTTACTCTTTTGTCTTCACTTGGTGACTCTTGGAATTCCCCAAGATGACTCTTCATGGGAAAATGTGTCCCATCCTTCTTTTGTCTTTACCCCGTGGCTCTTCGACTTCTCCATGGGCCCTTCTTTTGTCTCATATGCAACAAAAAATATATTCATTAATATTAAATAAATATTAACTCACATTAGCCAAGATAAACAACATTAAATGCAATGGGGCCTTTATCACCAATAATACAAAACCTTTGACATCAATGACAATATTTCCAACAGTTCTTTCTCTAGAAGGCACTAAGGAAAGTATATTGATTTCAAGGGTATCAATGCACAAATATTTATCATTACTTATACCCCTATCATTATCCAAACCATATTTTAGTATCCTATGATCTATTATTGGAAATAAACATTCAAATATTTATAAACATTTACATGAGAACACCATAATTCATAATAATATACACAAGCTAGGAACATCCCATGTAGATATTAACATTTAATAGAGAATGCCATAAGTTAATCACATCTATTCATGATAAATGCTAATTCACATAAGAATATAAAATATTTACAATAGAAGGAATGAATATGATGGGCAAGATATGATACTAAAAAAATCCATAGGGAGAAAAATTCAAGAGGAAACTTGGACTAATGAAAACCCATCATGGTATAGCAAAACCCTAAGCAAAGGAAACAATATGGATAAAAAAAGAAATAACACTAAAGAGAGAACACAACATAATGATGGTGATATTCAAGGATTTGGAATAAGCACAAGGAACTAGGGATGATGATGGAGAAACAAATAGACTTAGCCCTAGAAAAATAAGATTTATAAAAATCACATTAAGGGATAAAGCTAGAAGGAAAAGAAACATGTAAGGGAATGTAGGTAAAATTAGGCATAATAAAGGGTTACCTATAATAGGAAGATACCAAAAATCAAGGATACAAGAAACCCTATACATAAATCATATCTAATATTCAATATCGACACAATGTAACCATAAGTTATGTAAGAGGGCATGGGTTCACCAGAGTGTTTTATGGTAAGTGGATTTAGGTAAAAACAAACTAAACTAAACCATACATACATATTTGCAATTAATATTTTAAATAAATACCAATAATATACCAATAAACACAAACCTGATTACAAGTATGTAAAGTAATGAAATGATTTAAATTGATGAAGATATTATTCTTGGATAAATACAAAATTGTTTCAAACTTGTCTATTATTAAATATTTAAAACATGTATAAATAAGTCCAAACATTGATCCAAATATAACCTAAAAAGATTGCACAAATCTAATAAAGAGTAGAAAATGATAGAGAATGGGTTGGTACAGTCCTAGTTTGACTAGGAACATGCCAATATTCTCATATAGAGAGAGGATGCTCCTGATCAATAATGTACAATCCTATTCAAACTAAGTAATTTTATAAATTAAATTTGATAGATGGATTCCTTTGTGTCTATATCCAAACCTTTATCATTATTAATGATATGTTAGAAACATGTAGATTATATATGTTGTTTCATTAATATCTTCAATTATGCTTTTGATATATTGATGCTACTCTAAAAATGTAATCCTTTGCTTAGAAAACTTTAATAGACAACTTATCAATTCAAATATGTTTCTAAATGCATCAATGGAATTAAAATAAGGGACCTAATGGCATGAAATTCAAAAAATAATGGGAAACAAAAGCATAACAAAATGGAAACAAAAACAAACAAAAACAAAGGAGGGCCAAAGGTGTCTGTAAGAGATAAAAGACTAAGAACATGTATGTATGCTACTTGTTTGACTAAAAACATACTAGTACACTCGAGCTCAATATTGGAAGCATGCCAATATGCTCTTGGTCATACCAAGACTGTGCAATCATGTTCATGTCAAAATCCCATGTAAAACAAAATAAGGGGAAATGAGTAAAATAGAGCCAGAGAGGGAAAATAAGAATAATATTGGAGAGTGTTGGCATTAAAACAAATAAAACAAATTATATTTGAGATCTTTACATTCAATTTAGCATTTAGCATAAATTAACATCCCTATGACAAAGAATGTATCTCAAACAATAAGAATCATTCAAATTCAAGATAACTCCCTGTAATTGAGAGATAACATAGACATTTAACAAAAACTATCCAAACAATCTTTTCAAAATTCCTTAGTTGTATTAAATGCTCTTGGTATCAATTGCTCAAAAAATCTCTCTTTATAAATGCTAACCATCTGCCTATTTATAGGAAACATGGGTGGTTAACCAGTTAACTCAAAAAAAATCTAAGGATACATGTCCTTGAAACAAAGCTATAATGTAAAAAAAAATCATACCAACTTGACAAGAAAGAGTATATGCTAACTAACATTAACTTTACAAAAAAAATATTTTTTTAGGAATTTCATTAGTGGGTCCTTCCAATTAGCCCTATTTAAGGAAGTCTTTCACCTTGGTGTATTTCTCCTTGATCAATGCAAAATCCATTGCAATATTCATTAGACAATCCTCTTCTTCCTCTACTAACTTGTCAAATTCACTATCTACCCAAGTTACAAGTTCTTTGACACATTATGCATCTACAATTTGCTTCCCTACAAAAGTAATGATATCAAGGGTCTTCTAGTTGTCCTTATCTAAATGACCTTCACTGTCTTTGATGCCTTGGATGTGTGTATCAACCCTCTACTTGAATATTTCATCATCAATTATGCCTAAAGTAGTGGTTTGAAAAGGGTTAATTATTAGATTCCCCAGAAGTTTCTCAATCCATTTTTCCAAGTCTATGTCTCTCTTGATGAAGTCCTTAACATCACAACTACATGTGATCAAATCTTCTTGTTTATGTACCAAAACTACCATGAGGATGTCCAAATGTCTAAGTTTGATAATCTTGAAGTTTAAGGCCTACTTTTTCTTATGCACCTTGATGAGCTCCTCCATTTGAGCTTAAGAATTCTGCCACTTGGTGATTAAGGTTTGTGCCATCTCAACTTGATGGTCCAAAGCATTCAATATAGACTTAATGATTTTCAAATTCTCAAATGCATCCATCAAGGATTTATTTAACACTTGCAATATATTTTCAAGAATTTTAAAGAATTCCTAAGCTTCCAAATCTTGCTTTTCTATTCCCAAGTTGAGGATCCTATGTTTCAATCCTTGAACTCTAGCCAAGGCCATTATTAATTGGGCTAGTACCACACTAGTTACATCCTCTTGAAAAATAGGATGCTCCCCTACTATTTGCCTTGGAATAAGAGTTAATAATATAAATGGCTCTACCTTTTGAAAGGTGAACTCCTCAGTACCAATAATAATTTTCTTGGTCACTACTCTTTCAAGAGTTGATGTCTCTAGATAAAATTGGACTTGAGAATCAAACTCTTTCACCTGTGGTTGTTCAAGAATCTATACATTTGAAATACCAAAGGTTCTTGGGGTACCAACCCAATGGATTTACTTGTTCTGAATAATCTAGATGCTTCTCTCTACTTGTTTGTTCAACATATCCTAAATCCATGGCTTGAGATTATCCTGAACACCTATGTCGACTTGAGTCAAAGCTAGTGAAGGAGAAAGAGATGGGATTTTTTTCAACTTCCCATAAACAAATCAATCAGGAATGGTTGGCCCATAAATAGGATTCTCATCATTGAAGAGGTTTATTTCACTAATAAGGTGAGTGAAAGTTAACCTAGGCCTCTTTCTTGGAGCTAAAGGAACTAAGGCTAATTCTTCTTGTCTCTTTCCACTACCTAGACAAACCAATTCCTTTCTTACTTATTTAGATGGGTCTGCTTCCTTATCTGAAACATAAGTATCCATGATGTTAACAAGGGCACTCTCTACTTTTTCTTTAGTTTCCAAAGCAATTATGTTGATAACATATATTGGGGAAGAAGACTTTGGTGGGGATGCCTGAATTTGGAGGCTTTCAACATGTCTTTACTCAATCTTAGACTCTTTACTTATAGCTTTACATTTTCCTTTTGCATCCTCAAGTTGCTCAATTTGAGATGACTTTGTCAATTATCCCTACTGAGTCTTATAAGATTGTCCCTCAATAGGTGGTTCTTGATGTGTAGTCGTAGATGGTCTTGGCAACAAGTGATATTGTAAATTATGTAACTACCATATTTCTCCTAAAGGCTTATTATTCCTGACCAACCTACATTCTAAGGTTATGATGTAGTTTTTAACCTAGATAGAACTTATTCAAAGTTATTTTCCCTTGTGTAAATACCATCTCCCACACCTGGTTGATGTTTGTACTCGGTCTTTGGGACCTTCCTATCCCAAATATGGTTAGCCACTCTATTATTGGGGTACCACATATTAAGATCATATAATTGGAAATCAAAATATTTCTTATGTACCACCATGATCTTCATCTATTTCCAATACTTTATTACAATTCTACCCATGTCTAGTGGGAAGGGATAAACCTGAGCCTTTTTATTTTTATTTTAGTGCCAATCTATGCATTGGATGATTTGATAAGCAATTTATTGCTCTAAAAGCTTACTAGGAACATATATGGGTAATTTATATGGTTGGACCATGATTCTTTATATCCTTATTACAATGCAATCTAGATAGAATCACACATCCCCCATGGTCTCCACTTGTTTTTTGATTAGAGGATGAAGTCTAGGCATAAGAATACCAGTGATTATATCAAAAATGACTAGGAAGACACCATCACATATGAATTTCATATGATTCCTATATTTGAAAATATGTAGTTTGGAGTAATGATGGGAAATAGTAGTCCTACCATCAGAGGACCAATTTTGGATGCTAGGGAAATTAATAGAGGCTAGGAGTGAGTCTCATAGGTAATACATATTAAATAAATCTCTGGATGCCTTTCCCTTGATGTCTATAAAATGTTTGGCCAAGAAGAAACTTATTAAGTCTCAAATGGGAGGGGTTAGGTTCTGCTCCAACATGAAATGTACACAAGACACCCAGACCTTACTCACATAAGTTGTAGAAGAGGAAACAAAGGCCTTGTTCAATAAGGTCATAGATACCCTAACACCCTCTCTAAATTGGGTAATAAGAATCTTACCATTAGGGGTCCTGAAAACATGGGAACCTTGGATTAACCAAGGTGAAAGAATTGAATTTAAGTTTTGGTAATTTGTACATTCTCTCAAGGATGGAAGATCAACATGAGGTAAAGGGAGCTTATAATAAGTCTTAAAGGCCATAGGAGATATGCATGAAACATTATTGAGATTTCCTTCATGAATAATCCATTCTCCATCTACTCTACAGTCAATAAAAATAGAAACAAGAAGGTCAATGCAATGCATTACCTCTGGTTTAGCAGTTGCATGATGAAGGCCTACCATTTGAATTGATATTAAATCCTTGTATCTTTGGTACACTGAATCATTCCTCTTTTCTTTCTAAGAAATTGGTTTCAAATCTTCGATAAAGAATAATAATTTAGACCAATTCCTGATTCCCTATACATTTAATGTTGTTGAATCCAATTGTGTGTCTCTAAAAACCCATCCTTCACCATCTAAAGTTAGATAAAGCTCAGCTTCAATCTTCATCTGTTGCCTACCTACTACCATTGATAACACTATATTGTAATTGCAAATCTATCAAAGTTCTTACTAAGGCAAATAATCTAAATTTAATTCATAATTATCTCAAGTGTCACATAATCAATTTGAACTGATTATGGCCTTCTTTATGGAGGGTTTAGGGTTTTTTTATTTAATGACCAAAACATCCAACTTTAATCTCATAGGTGCCTTAGATATGATGGAACCTTACTGATCATATCTCCTCTATTTTCAATCATGAGATATCTTTCATTCATATCCTTCATACTTACATGGAGCTTATGTGGTAGGGTTGTAATCCTTTCATGATAATTTTCATAAATGCCATTTAAAGAGTGACCATTGGTTTTCAAAATTCCCTTTTATTTTGCTTTGAAAAGCCAAGTCTAGGTCCTTGCATTTTATTGGTTCTTGATCTTTGAGCTTATTTATTATGCCATGTGTCACGCTTTTGAAACCTTTAAAAAGTATTCAATTTTATCGTACTATTGGATCAAATTTAGTGAGAAAGTGATTACCATTGGATCCTTCAAGAGATCTTGAGGCTTTTGGGTTGATGTGCACCATTGGAGCAAATCTAGTGAGTAAGCGATCACCATTGGATCCTGCAAGATGCTTTCCCTTTTAATAAGTAAAAAAATGACTTAGGCCAATATTTTTCTACCTCAATCTTGCCATCGTAAGAAAACTAAGAATTTATTAAAAGGGTTTAGAAATGCCTCCTTTGATTAGGCTTAAAATATTGTCTAAGTTAAATTTGATGGGTTTGGTCTCATCAAATACATCCTCACAAATGTCAAATGATGGGGGTGAGCTTATCAAATTTAAGACAAAATATTTCTATTTTAATTTAAATTTGATAGGTTCAGTCTCGTCAAATACATCCTCACAGACATCAAATGATGAGAGTGAACCTGTCAAATAAAAAATAATGAAATTTATTGATCCAATAACTGAATTCCACATGTAAAACCATTGAGAGATATCAAAGCTTTAGGGATTATCTAAGTTAAATTTGATGGGTTCAGTCCCATCAAATACTTCTTCATAGATGTCAAATGACGGAGGCAAACCTATCAAATTTAAGATAATAAAATATTTCTATTTCAATTTAAATTTGGTAGGTTTGGTCCCATCAAATATGTCCTTACAGACATTAAATGATGGGAGAAAACATGTCAAATTTAAAATAATAAAATTTATTGATCTAATAACTGAATGCCATGCGTAAAACCATCGGGAGATCTCAAAACTTTTGGGATTATCTAGGTTAAATTTGATGGGTTTGGTTACATCAAATACGTCCTCACAGATGTCAAATGATGGGGGCAAACTTGTCAAATTTAAGACAATAAAATATTTATGTCCAATGAATGAGTGCCACACATAAAAACCTTTGAGAGATCTTGAATCTTTAGGGATTGTCTAAGTTAAGTTTGACTGGTTCAGTCCCATCAAATACATCCTCACAGATGTCTAATGATGAGAGTGAACCTATCAAATTTAAGATAGTAAAATATTTATGTCTAATGAATGAGTGCAATGCGTAAAAACCTTTTGGAGATCTTGAAGCTTTAGGGATTGTCTAAGTTAAATTTGATGGGTTTGATCTCGTCAATACGTCCTTGTAGACATCAAATTATGGGAGTGAACCTGCCAATTTTGAGATAATTAAATCTTTATGTCCAAAGAATGAGTGCCACACGTAAAAACCTTTGGGAGATCTTGAAGCTTTAGGTGTTGTCTAAGTTATATTTGACAGGTCTAGTCCCATCAAATACATCCTCGTAGACATCAAATGATAGGAGCAAACCTGTCAAATTAAAAATAATAAAATCTTTAATTCACACCATTATATTTAAAACCTTTGATCAAGTGATCATCATTGGATCCTTACTAGGGCCCGAATCATTAACTTTATGCCTTTCTAAAAGACTTTGAGCTTGATGTACCATTGGATCTGCAAAAGTGCATGAAATTTAATCTAATACCTGATCATGCATAAAATTTCTTACTAGATTTTCTCATGAATGTTTAAATTTAAACTGTTAGGGTTTATTATTTGGGAACCCTGACTTCTTCCATGGAACCTATAATTAATAATCTTCTAAACAAATTTTTAGCAACATTAAAAACATGATCAAATAATCTTTCACACTTATTCCAAGATATAAAAGTTTTGGAAATAATCACAGGGGTCCCCTTTTCAAAAAATTAAAGATGGGGGGGTGTTGGTCTCAACAAATGGTGACTCATAGGGGTAACATAGCAATATGTTGGAACACAGGGCTTTGGTTTAAACTTGTGCATGAATTTTATATCCCTTTTTAGACATATACTCTCTCCTAAATCAAATTTTGATTGAAATAATTTATTTATGTATAAAATTTAAACTTAGATATTAAAACATAAACATGTAGTGTGTGCTTTGATTCTACTCACTATTTGTCATGAATTTCAAGAAACAACGTCTAGGATCATATCCTTTTGGTCCATTACACTTAGCTTTGAGCACTTTAGATATTCTTTAAGAATAATAACTCTTGATTTAGGGGAGGCTTAGGCATTGCTTTGTTGCTAGCTAGGCATTTATATCACCGACAAAGATACCTTTGGTTCCACTCAAGGTCTTGCTCCACTACTAGCTAGGCATCCATAACCTTGGTGGAGATTACCTGAATCACCTTTGCTTCTATTTCCATAGATTTTGTAATGATTATTTTATTTATTTACATTTTCTAGGTCCTTTTGCAAAGGTTGGAAACTGATATAGCCTAGTTTTAAGTATTTGGTCAAATGCTGTGGGATTAGGATACTCTCCTTTAATTGAAAATTTAGTCCATGACAAGGATGTGTTTTAAATGTAAGCATGAATATGAGATAATAAACTCAATTTACATTGTATACATATGATTCTTCTTAAAACCAAGTTTTGATGTAGAATAAGGTTTAAATCTTTGTAGGACAATAAATTCCTATACCAATTTATACCAATACCCCTGGTTGCTTCATACTGCTTTATTACTAGCCATGTTTACTTTTTAAAGATTTATATTCACACTTTTGAGCAATTCCAAACGAAAAAATAATAACATGAGACTTTAGCACAACCAAGAAACACCACCAAGAAATAAAAAACAAAATGCAAGTAAAATAAATATAAACAAGCCCAATAAAGAAGAAAAAACAAAGCAAGAACCAAAACTAACTAGCCTACCTATTCTAATTTTAACAATCTTACACATTTATTCCATGAAGACCTTAGGTGGGGTAGAAACAAAGTAATATTTTAGATATTTTCCATTAGTAGGCAATGTGAACTCTGCTCCTTGGAGATATTTCAACCTAAAAGTATTGTTGCCTAAGATTTTTGTAATTTGGTAAGGACCAATCCATAAAGGAGTGAATTTACCATGTCTACCTTTGGGTTCTGATGCCTTGTTCCAAAGAAGGACCAGATCTCCCTATCTAAATACTTTTACTTTATATCTCTTATCAAACCATCTTTTCATGGTTGATTGGTGGCTATTGCAGTCTATAAATGCCTTTTCTCTAGGATATTCCATTTGAATAATGTCTAATAGCTGAGAATTAACAAGTTCATGACTGTCTTCCATCTATTCTTGCATGAATGTGAATGTAGAAAACTTCAAAGTGATGGGAAAGATGGGCTCTTGACCATATACCAAAAAAAATCATGAAACTTTTAGAGCTTGTTTGATCCTGATTTGATCTACCCATAATGCAAACTTAAGAAGTTTATGCTATGTTCTAGGTCTATCTTCAGTATATTTCTTTATAGGTTTTATCATATTTTTTTTGTTGATTCAAAAATACCATTTTCTTGAGGATATTGATTAGAATAAAACTTGAGTGTAGTGCCTTGGTCATTATCCCATTCTGTCATTTCAATAGAAATGAACATAGATCCATTGTCACAAACCAAAGAAACTAGGTTTCCAAATCTAGTACAAATATTTTCTTCTAGGAAATTGATCACTTCCTTTATTTTGCATTTCTTAGTGGCTACTACCTTAGTCTACCTAGTAAAATAATCCATAGTAGTCACGACATACTTATGACCTTCAAAAGAATTGGGGTTTATTACTCCAACAAAGTCTAATCCCCATTGTGTAAAAGGTTTATCTACCATCACAGGTTGTAAAGGCATGGCTGCCTTTGGTTCCTTTGTGCTAAAAATTTAGCATGAATGACACTCCATCACATGCTTATAAGAATATTTGAAGAGTGTGGGCCAATAATATCCAACCCTAATAATCTTATGAGCTATGGTTCTTCCTGAAGGGTGTCCACTTCCTAGTTTCTCATGAAAGGTAGTCATAATCCAAGCTGCTTCTTCCTTGGATACACATCTCAAATAAATTCCCTAAAAACTCCTCCTATATAAGACTCCATTCTTAATTAGGTAATGAGTTATTTTGAGCCTCAAGGCTCTCTTTTGTTCTCTTTTAAATCCTGGGGGACAAACACCGTTGACAAGTAAATGGATAATAAAGTCATACCACTCATTAGGTTGAAATTTTTGTTGATCTACTTGCATGATATGAAATTTTGGTTCAATACTAGTGATCATCTAAACTAGACCCATTTGCCTCTTCTTTCTCCAAGCTCATTCTAACTCAACATAATTTTTGTAACTAGATTAATATAGCATGTACCTTATTTCTAAGGAGGTAATGTCTAAATTTTTTTATTGCCTTTACCAATGCATAAGCTTTCTTATCAATGAAAAAATAATTCACTTCTAAATTCTTAAAGTTGGTGCTCATGAAAATTATAGGATGATCATTCCCATCAACTTTTTGAGTTAACACTACATCCATAGTATTCTCAAAAGCAAATGAATATAGATAGAAATTCTTTGAAAAATTAGGACTTATGAGGACTAGAGCATCAGTAATTGCCTTCTTAATGTCATTGAAGGTATTCTTGGATTCTTCATTCCAATAAATTATAGCATCTTTCTTAAGCATGTCATTCAAAGGTTTAACAATCTCAGCGAAGCCTGAAATAAACTTCCTCACAAAATTAATCTTGCCAAAGAATGACTTAAGTTATTTTAAACTGTTGGGCAACCCAATTTTAGAAATGGACTCTAATCTATTAGGATCCATAGAGACTCTATCTTTGGTAACGACATGTCCCAACAATTTTCCTTTAGTGATACAAAATATGCCTTTCTTGGAGTTAATAGATACACCATACTTCCTGCATCTATCAAATACTTGTCTCAAATGTATAAAGTGCTCTTATCTATTTTTAGAAAATATGATAAGATCATCCATATATATGATGATACACTTTCCCACTAAACCTTGGAAATCATGGTTTGTGGCCCTTTAAAAATTTGCCCCTGTGTTAATTAATCCAAAAGGCATTCTCTTGTAAGCATATGTTCCCCATTTATTAGTAAAAGCTATTTTCATCCTATCTTCTAGAGCAACAAGCACTTGGTTATATTCAAAAAATGTCATCCAAAAAAGACATCATGTAAGATCCTAAAACATTTTGGATAAGTTGGTCCAGAGATGGTAAAGGATAATTATCCTTTTTAGATGCTCTATTCAGATTTCTAAAATATATGCACAATCTTATTTCTCCATTCTTTTTTCTGACTGGAACTAGGTTTGCCACCCAAGTGGAATGTCTAATACTAAACACTATCCTTGCATCCAACAAATTTAATTTTTAAAAAATCATGGGTTATAAAATAGGATTGACTGGCCTTTGCTTCTGTCTAAAAGGGTTACAACCTTCTTGAAGAGAAATGGTATGAGTAATGACCCTCAAGTCAAATATTTTCAAATCTTCATAAGATTAAGCAATTACATCCTTGTATTTTGTAATCAACTCTCTATCTTTTCTATTTTCCATTTCAGTGCAAGCCTTCCCTATATTCACCATTTGGGGTTGATCATCTGAGCCAAGATTCATTACATGATAATCCTTACCATTTACCTTGGGTTGCTTAGGTACTTCAGAAATTTTGTCAAAATCAAATAGTCTTTCCAATGAAATCATCCATTTAGGTATCTTATTATCACTTAATTAGATGATTTTACCATTAAGTTCCTCCTCATGAGAAGTTTCATCAATCTCATCAATAATGTGAGCTTCAAAATCCCCAAAATTAGTTAAAAAATCTATGATTTGTTGATCATCATTGAAAATTTGGAAATGATTTATATTATTAGGAACTAAAGGATAAGGTATTAGCTCAATACTGATGTTTTGAGAATTATGATTAGGCATGAGGTTAGCTAAAGTAGAGGCAAGCTCATCAATAGTTTTGTTTTCTTCTTTTAGAATAGCTAAGATGTTGAAGGCATCAAAATATTCGAACAAATTCCACACTTTAAACTTATATCTCTTTAAGTAAGATAATTTACACTGGTACTTAATTCTCAATTGGTTAACTACAAGTTCAGAGTCTCCATAGACAAGGAGTTCTTTAACTTTGTGTTTAATGGTAAACTACAATTCAAGTATGAGAGCCTCATACTCAGCTAAATTATTGGTGCAAGAAAACTATAACTTATAAGTTGCATGGTATTTCTTTTCTAAAGGATTCAACAATACGATACCAGCTCCTGATCTTGATTTGCACTTCGAACCATCAATGTATAACTTCCACAAACCACACATTTGAGAATAACTCTTAGAAACTAATTCTTTTGTAATTTCCAAAGTGAAAACTCCCAAATCAGAATCTAAGAAATTTACCCTTTAATTAACAACACTATATTCTATTATCATGTGTTTCATTCAAGGTTCCCTTTCTACTCTTATTTGATTTGGCACACCTTTCCAAGGAAGCCATAAGTGTGAACAATTAGTAGACATATAGAAATTAAAGCCTTAGTTCATTCTCTACTTAATAGTAATCCATAAGCACTATGCATTTCTACCACTTGGATATCAATGAATTTTTGAACCCTTGGTTCACTAGCCAGTTATATATGCACATTCAATAATTCTCCTACAACCTTAAATCTGGATTTATCCAATTGAGTGACTACCCTATCAAATTTTATTGGAGTTAACTTTAGTTATTCACATATCCCAGTAGGCATAATGTTGGTTGAGGCTTCCAAATTTTAAAAATAATTATGATTTTTTTTCCAAATATCCTGACTGTAAGTAAAAAAGGTGAAGACTATGCTTTGATCACTTGTGTAATTACATTTGCACTATCATTCTTAGTGGGTTTCCAAATTTTATTTGACAAAGATTCCAAGAGTAAGTATCTTTGTTTTGTGATTTAAGTTAGCTCATGTAGAGTAATATTAGCTTTAATCCTTTTCATATCTTCCACAATGTTGTAGCCAACTTTTCTTGGAGGATCAACAGTTAACATTAACTTAGAAGAGCTTCCTCTAGGAGGTTCAAGATTATTTTTTGATATAGTGTCTAGAAGGGTCCCATAATTTTTAGGAGGGGTAGACGTAGTCAATGGTTGTTTTTTCTTCCTATTTATCAAAGGATATGTATTCAAAAATTGTTGGAATGCTTGAATTTCCTCAAGAATATTCTCAGGCTCATTATCCTCTTGAAAAGGGAAATTAAAAGTTTCCACCATATGCACTTGGTCAGATGGTTTAGATTCAGAAGAATTTGTAGAAAACTCTTTATTTGAAACTACTTCAAACATGTCAAGTTATTCTTGATATTATTCAAAAGCTTTACAAAACTCAATACAATCAATCTCACCATTTTTGGAAGTAGCATGCAGCATACAATAATCTAGTAAGGCAATATCAGTGAGGTTTATATCCATATTCTTTTTTCCAGGGAAAGACTCATTAGCTTTGATATTGTATAAACTACAATTTTGAAACCTATTCCTAGGTCTGTTGAACTTTTGGAAAGTGAAATTCCTTCCAGAATTGTCATTAGCATTACCAACTTTTTTTTACAATTGTAGAAAATCAGTGCTAAACTTCTGTACCATTTTCAATATAGACTCATTCTCATTTTTTGGAACCTAAACATTTTGACTCTGGTTAATGTTAATGGCATTGACAGGCACTAAATCCTTCGGATCATTGTCATGAAATCCACTGGCAACTTGATGGCTCAATAAGTCTATATTTTTGATTAGGGGCAACATGAGTAGTAGGCAATACATTCAAAGCAGGAAACTAGTTTAATACTAGAGTATTTTGGTTATTACTTGGGGAAAAGTTTTAATACAGGCATTTGAGGATTAACATTTGGGATAAAATAATCCATCCATCCTTGGGGTTGCATTTGGTCACTAATAACCACTACTTTAGAATAGGCTTGAGACAATGTGATGATAAGTGGAATAGCTCTTTTCAAAAACACAGAAGTAATGGGGTCAACAACATCTTTATAGACCTCCAAATCTAAAGCTTCATTAGGTTTATATGGATCCATGGTTTGACTAAACATATTTTGGAATTTGGCATTAAATGACCTAATAGGTTCACTTGTATCTCTTTAATAGTTGTAAATTGATGATAAATGACACAAGGACTTATGATCTTTCCAAATTGATCAATGAAAATAGTGTCAAAATTATTCTATGAGACAATACAATTGTGAGGTAAATTGAGGAACCATTCATATGAATCATCTTTAAATGTAAATAGGAACAACCTAAATGTTACATCTACATGAATAACATTCAAAAATATTAATATAGCTTTGAAAGATTTAACATGTTCGTCAGTAGTCATAATACCAGTTGGACTAAATATTAGCAAAGTTTTTTTCGGATTATGTGGTAAATCATGAACCACAACTAGTATATTGATAGGGGAACTTCCAAACCATGCCATGTTTGGATGAATATCAAGCACAAGAATCCATTTCAAAGGTGAAGATGGTAGAGATTTATAATACTTATGCTTACCTCTATCTTTCCTAGTCTTTTTGTGAGTTTCTAGTTTGAGCAAGGGTTCTATAGTCTCTGAATGTGATCTGGTCCTAATCCTTGGTAATTCTAACTTGGAGACTAAGGATCCTATTTTAAAACATGGTTTAAAACATTAATTTCCCAAGAATTACAAATAATATGCACAATAAGTTTAATTTACAAAAAAATGTTCATAAGAGGACAAAAGACATCAATATTTAACTCAACAAGTTCAAAGATGTACTGAATTATGCAAAGATGACCAATCTTTACAACTTATGAATAAAATAAACTTCTTATTCTCAAAGGATTATTAATTTTGAGAAAAATAAGCCATCCTAACTCTAAATACTAATAAATTTTTAAAAACAAAAGTCATATTTTCACAAAGGTCACCAATATTTACACAATTTATGTTAAAAGAAACATAATCATGTAAAATGTAGATAATTCTGACCAAATACACTTTAAAACATATTAAGCATCTTTAAATAAGTGCTCCTTGTAGTGCCAATGGAGCTTCTCCTGTTGATGCTTCTAATTGTACCACACGTGCTCTTAGTGTTGAAGAACACTTCTCATTTTAGGATTTTGAGAATCCACGACATGAGTTGCAATTTGTGACTATTCAGTGATTGTCTATGGTAGAATAGAAGCAAAGTATGAAAACTATCCACAATATTTATTTGATTTAGTGGTTGGGAACTACCAAGGTCTATACTATTTGAATACTTAATAATTCTGAGGATTAGGTAATTAAACCAAATGATTATTAACAATGACCTCTAAGCTAGAGTGAATCTTGATAAAAATAAGAAAAAGGAAGGGCAAGGAAGAATGAAACATGATTGTAGGTTTTCATTTCAAATATTATCATAAAATTCCAATTACTTTGAGCACATTTGAACCAATTTATGTTATAAAAAAACATAAGCTCTAATTATATCACAAATCAGGCAAAATTCAAAGGAAAAATATGAATCATAAGTAATAACCAAATTTACTTTAAAGGTTTGCTATTATGATTTGAATAACCTAAGTACATCCAAATACAGAGAAAATAAAACAAAGTATATTTGAGATATTTACAATCAATTTAGCATTTATCACAAATTAACAACCCTATGACAAAGAATGTAAGTCAAACAATATGAATAATTCAAATTCAAGATAACTCCTGATAATTAAGAGATAAAATAGACATTTAACAAAAACTATCCAGACAATCTTTTCAAAATTCCTTAGTTGTATTAAATGCTCGTAGTATCAATTACTCAAAAACTCTCTCTTTAAAAATGGTAACCATCTACTTATTTATAGGAAACATAGGTGGTTAACCAGTTAACTCAAAAATATTCAGATGTGGATAAGGAGAGTTGTCCTTGATAGAAATCTATAATGCGAAAACAAATCATGCCAACTTGACAAGAAAGAGTATATGCTAACAAACTAGCATATACTTTACAAAAAGAATATTCTTTTAGGAATTTCGTTGGTGGGTCCTTCCAATTAGCCCTATCTGAGAAAGTCTGTCACCTTGTTGTATTTCTTCTTGATCAACTCAAAATCCACTATAGGCTTCATTAGACAATCCTCTTATTTATATGCTAACTTGTCAAATTCACTATCTGCCCAAGATACAAGCTCCTTGACACATTGTGCTTTTTCAATTTGCTTCCCTGTAAAAGTAATGGTATGAAGGGTCTTCTGGTTATCCTTATTTGAATGACCTTGGCTCTCTTTGATGCCTTTGGATGTGGGTATCAACCCTCTGCTTGAATTATTCATCATCAATCATGCCTAAAGTAGTGGTTTGAGAAGGGTTAGTTAATAGATCCCTAAGAAGTTTCTCAATCCAGTTTACTGAGTCTGTGTCCCTCTTGATGAAGTCCTTAAAATCATTATTCCATGTGATCAAATATTCTTGTTTATCTACCAAAACTACCATGAGGATGTCCAGATGTCTGAGTTTGATAATCTTGAAGTTTAAGGCCTACTTTGTCTTATGCACCTTGATGAGCTCCTCCATCTGAGCTTGAAAATTCTGCCATTGGGTGATTAATGCTTGTGCCATCTCAACTTGATGGTCTAAAGCATTCAATCTAGACTTAATGCTTTTCAAATTCTTGAATGCATCCATCAAGGATTTATTCAACATTTGCAATATATTTTCAAGAATTTTCAAGAAGACTTGAGCTTCTAAATCTTGATTTTCTATTTCCAAGTTAAGGATCCTCTATTTCAATCCTTGAAATCCATCCAAGGCCATTGTTGATTGGGCCAGTACCACACTAGCTACATCCTCTTGAAAAATAAGATGCTCCCCTACTGCCTGCCTTGGAATAGGATTTAAGCCTATAAATGGCTCCACCTTCTGAAAGGTGAACTCCTCAGTACCAATAGTAATTTTCTTGGTCACTACTCTTTCAAGAGTTGATGTCTCTGGATTAAATTAGAATTGAGGATCAAACTCTTTCACCTATGGTTGTTCAATAATCTCTACATTTTAACTCCCAGAGGCTCTTGGGGTACCAACCCATTACTTTTCATTACTGTGAAGAATCTGGATGCTTCTCTCTACTTTTTTGTTCAACATATCCTAAATCCATGGCTTGACATTATCTTGAACACCTATGTCCACTCGAGTCAGACATGGTGAAGGAGAAAGAGATGGGATTTTTTTTAACTTCCCATAAACAAACCAGTTAGGAATGTTTGGTCCATAAATATGATTCTCATTATTGAAGAGGTTTATTTCACTAGTAGGGTGAGTGATAGTTAACCTAGGCCTCTTTCTTAGATCCAGAGGAACTAAGGTTAATTCTGCCTATCTCTTTCCACTGGCTAATAGAACCAATTCCTTGCCTGCTTCCTCAGATGGGTCTTCTTCCTTATCCAAACCATAAATATCCATGATGTTAATAAGGGTACTCTCCACTATTTCTCTAGTTTCCAAAGTAATTATGTTGATAACTTATATTGGGGAAGAAGGCTTTTATGGGGATCCCTAAATTTGGAGGCTTTCAATAAGTCTTTGATCAATCTTGGACTCTTCACTTATAGATTTACCTTTTCCTTTTCATCCTCAAGTTACTCAATCTGAGATGACTTTGTCAATTCTCCTTGCTGAGGCTCAGACTATTGTCCCTCAATAGGTGGTTCTTGATGTGTTTTCCCAGATGGTCCTGGCAACAAGTGATACTGTAAAGGATGTAACTTCCATATTCTTCTTGAAGGCTTATTATCCCTAATGAGCCTACGTTTTAAGGTTATGTTTTATTTTTTAACCCTAGATAGGAATTCTTCAAATTTCTTTTCCCTTATGTAAATACCATCTCCCACACCTGGTTTATGCTTTTACTCAGTCTTTGGGACCTTCCTATCCTAAATATGGTTAACCACTCTATTATTGGGGTCCCACATCTTAAGATCATCTAATTGGAAATCAAAAGAGTTCCTATGTACCACCATGATCTCTAGTTTTTTCAAATATTTGATTATAATTCTACCCATGTCCAGTGGGAAGGGATGAACCTGACCCTTTTCATTCTTCTTGCAGTGTCAATCTATGCCCTAGATGATTTGATAAGCAATTTTTTCTCTACAAGCTTACTGGGAACATATATGGGTAGTCTATATGGTTGGACCATGATTCCTTATATCCTTATTACAATGAAATCTAGATAGAACCACACATCCCCCATGGTCTCCACTTGTTTTTTGATTAAAGGATGAAGTCTAGGCATATGAATACCAATGATTGTCTCAAAAATGACTGGGAAGACACCATCACATATGAATTGCATATGATTCTTATATTTGAAAATGTGTAGTTTGGAGTAATGATGGGAAATGGTAGTCATACCATTAGGGGACCAATTTTAGATGTGAGGGAAATTAATAGAGGCCAGGAGTGAGTCTCAGAGGTAAGACATCATTAAGAAATGTCTGGAGGTCTTTCTCTTGATGTTGTAAATTGTTTGGCCAAGAATAAACTTATTAAGTCTCTAATGGGAGGGGTTAGGTTTCGCTCCAACATGCAATGGACATAAGACACCCAGACCTTACTCACATAAGTTTTAGAAGAGGCACCAAAGGCTCTTTTCATTAAGGTCATAGCTACCCTAACACCCTTTCTAAATTGGGTAACAGGAATCTCACCATTAGGGGTCTTGAAAACATGAGAACCTTGGATTAACCAAGGTGAAAGAACTAAATCCAAGTTTTGGGAATTTATCCATTCTCTGAAAGATGGAAGATCAACATGAGGTAAAGGGAACCTATAGTAAGTCTCAAAGGCCATGGGAGCTATGCATACAACTTTATTGACATTTCCTTCATGGATAATCCATTCTCCATCTACTCTGCAGTCAATGAAAATAGGAATAATAAGGTCAATGTAATGCATTACCTCTATTTTAGCAATTGCATGATGAAGGCCTACCATTTGAATTGATACTAAATCCTTGTATCTTTGGTACACTGAAGCATTCCTCTTTTCTTCTTGATAAATTGGTTGCAACTCTTTGACAAAGAAGAATAATTTAGACTAATTCCTGATTCCCTATACATTCAATGTTATTGAATCCAACTCTATGTCTCTAAAAACCCTTCTATCACCATTTGAAGTTAGATAAATCCAACTTTAATCATCATCTATTGCTTGCCCATTGCCATTGATAACACTGTATTGTAATTGTAAATCTATCAAAGTTCTTACTAAGGCACCTAATTTGAATCCAGTTCATAATTATTTCAATTGTCACGTAATCAATTTGAGCCAATTTTGGCCTTCTTTATTGGGGGTTTAGGGTTTTTTGCTTTAATGACCGAAATATCCAACTTTGATCTCATAGGTGCCTTAGATATGATGGAACCTTACTTATCATATCTCCTGTATTTTCAATCATGAGATATCTTTCATTTAGATCCTCCATACTTATGTGAAGCTTATGTGGCAAGGTTCCATGCCTTTCATGACAATTTTAATAAATGTCATGTGAAGAGTGACCATTGGTTTTCAAAAGTCCCTTTTATTTTGCTTTGAAAAGCCAAATCTAGGTCCTTGCATTTCATTGGTTCTTGATCTTTGGGCTTATTGATTGTGCCATATGTCAAGATTTCAAGGCCTTTGAAAAGTCTTCAATTTTGTCACACTATTGGATCAAATATAGTGAGCAAGTGATTACCATTGGATCCTTTAGGAGATCTTGAGGCTTCTAAGTTGATGTGCACCATTGGAGCAAATCCAGCGAGCAAGTGATCACCATTAGATCCTACAAGATGCTTACTCTTTTAGTCAGTAAAAAATGACTTAGGCCAAGATTTTTCTACCTCAATTTTGCCTTCATAAGAAAACTTAGAATTTCTTAAAAGGATTTATAAATGCCTCCTTTGATTAGCCTTAAAAAATTATTTAAGTTAAATTTGATGGGTTCGGTCCCATCAAATACGTCCTCATAGATGTCAAACGATGGGGGAAAACCTATCAAATTTAAGATAATAAAATATCCATTTCAATTTAAATTTGATGGCTTCAGTATCATCAAATACATCCTTGTAGACATAAAATGATGAGATCAAACCTTTAAATTTAAAACAATGAAATTTATTGATCCAATAACTAAATGCCATGTGTAAAACCATTGAGAGATCTCAAAGCTTTAGGGATTGTCTAAGTTAAATTTTATGAGTTTGGTCTCGTCAAATACATCCTCATAGATGTCAAATGACATAGGTGAACTTTTCAAATTTAAGATAATAAAATCTTTCTATTTCAATTTAAACTTGATGGGTTCGGTTCCATCAAATATGTCCTCACAGATGTCAAATGAGGAGAGCAAACCTATCAAATTTAAAGTAGTGAAATTTATTAATCCAATAACTGAATGCCATGTTTAAAACCATTAAGAGATCTTAAAGCTTTGGGGATTATCTAAGTTAAAATTGATGGGTTTGGTCTCATCATATACATCCTCACAGACATCAAATGATGGAGGTGAACTTGTAAAATTTAAGACAATAAAATCTTTCTATTTCAATTTGAATTTGACAGGTTAGGTCCCATCAAATACGTCCTCATAGACATCAAATAATGGGATCGAACCTATCAAATTTAAAATAATTAATTTTTTTGATCCAATAACTGAATGCCACATGTAAAACCATCAGGGGATCTCAAAGTTTCAAGGTTTGTCTAGTTTAAATTTAATAGGTTCGGTCACATCAAATACATCATCATAGATGTCAAATGGTGGGGGTAAACCTATCAAATTTAAGATAATAAAATATTTATGTCCAATGAATGAGTACCATGCATACAAACCTTTGGGAGATCTTCAAGCTTCATGGATTTTCTAAGTTAAATTCGCAAAGTTCGGTCCCATCAAATATGTCCTCATAGACGTCAAATAATGGGACTGAACTTGTCAAATTTAAGACAATAAAATCTTTATGTCCAATGAATGAGTGTCATGCATAAAAACCTTTAGGAGATCTTGAAGCTTCAAGGATTGTATAAGTTAAATTTGATGGGTTTGGTCCCATCAAATACATCCTTGCAGATGTCAAATGATGGGAGCAAACCTATCAAATTTAAGATAATAAAATCTTTATGTCCAATGAATGAGTACCATGTGTAAATACCTTTAAGAGATATTGAAGCTTTGGGGATTATCTAAATTAAATTTTATGGGTTTGGTCTCATAAAATACATCCTCATAGACATCAAATAAGGAGAGTGAACCTATCAAATTTAAGAAAATAAAATCCTTAATTCACACCATTAGATTTAAAACCTCTGATCATGTGATCACTGTTGGTCCTTACTAGGGCTCGAATAATTATTAGTATGCCTTTCTAAAAGACTTTGATCTTGATGTACCATTAGATAAAATCCAATGAATAAGCATAAAGTGTTATATCTGCAAAAGCACATGAACTTTAAGTTGAACCTTGATCATGCATAAATTTTCTCGCTAGATTTTCCTACAAACGTTTAAATTCAAACTACTAGGGTTTATTATTTGGGAACCCTAACTTCTTCCATGGAACCTGCAATTAATAACCTTCTATATGATTTTTTAGCAACATTAAAAACATGATCAAACAATCTTTCACACTTATTCCAGGATATATTTATTTTGAGATCATATAAGTTTCACAAGATCACCCCGCATTTCAAAGGGGTGTATACACATATATATCTCAAACATAACATCTAATATATTTATTTTGAGATCATATAAGTTTCACAAGATCACCCCACATTTCAAAGGGGTGTCATATATCCTACTCATTATACTCAAAACCATGCTTCAAGGACATGTGCACTAACATATCCAACATGGTAGATTTAGAGGCATATATGCAAGGGGTGCTTGATTCCAATGACTCAAATGTTTGTTAGACATAAATGCTTGTATTTGATAAGGGTGTTTAACACCAATCCATCATTATATAGTATTTTGATTATAGTAATTTAGTACTTTAGCATTTATTATGATTAGTTTGTACTTACTCATGTAGAAAAAAGAACAATGGTTTTGTAGGACCCTAGATGCATCAATTTCAGTTCTAAAGATCCAAACATGTAGTTATACATATATTTTTTATTCTTTGAAGGGTGTTCTTACCTACACACACATTCCTTAAAGTGAAAAAAATTAGACACCTACAAATATGCCCAAAGCATATATTAGTCTTTAATTAGCAAATTTTTAGTGTGATTTTCTATTTATTGATTATTGGTTGAAATTAGGCTTCTTGGGAATTTCTAAAAGTTTTTTGTGTCCCCTCCCCTTCAGCGCCCTCCTCTCTCTCTACCTCTTTCCCTCCCTCTTGATCCCCTTACAACTTCCTCTCCCCCTCTCCCCCTCCCTCTTTCCCTATGTTCCTTAGTCCTCCTACTCTCTCTCCCTCTCCCTCTTCCCCTCTCTCTTACACCTTTTAGGCTATGTGTGTAAATTCCTTTGGTGATTTTGGGTTCCATTTGAAGTACTATCGATACTCTTTGGCATTTCTTTTGGTCTCTTCTAAGTTAGGGTGCACTTTTTTGTCGATTTTTTTTTGTAATTAATCATTAAAATGTCATTTTTAATACATCACTATGGTCGTAATTTAAATTTAATTATATATAAATACATAAATATTTTAGTTCATTTAAATATAAACTTATTTAAACATTTACAATATTCTAATAAATAATCATAAATATTTTAAAAAACTCAAACAATTATTAAAATATTTATCATTATTTAAACTAATAAATTATAGTCATATCAAATGTGAAATTTGGTAACTTGAGTGTGGCTAATGTCACCCAATCCATAGGTCCATCTTGATTTCTCTCATGACCCTCATAGGTATGTTTTCATTGGTTCCCAGTCATCTGTAGCCTCCTAAACTGAACCCTTGCAGACTTAAATTTCTCTTTCCACCCTTAATCCATCCCCCAAGTCATGTCAACCATGGATAATAGCACCCAAACTTGGACAACAACATTGAAACCTAGGGTGTCATGTTTTTGGCATTGTTATTCAAGTGCATTTTGGCTTCTAACAGTCATATTATTTTGAATCCTTATCTAATTCATGTTGACCTAACATGAATTCATTTAACTCACGATCATTAAATCCCTTACAAAAGACCATTCAAAGTCCATTTAAAGGGGTTGACACTCATTTACAAGAGAGAAGAAAGAATACAAGCAAGACCACTCAAACACTTTTCCCTATTCTATGCATATAGCCATCCAATGGTATTTCAAGATTATTTAAACCTTTACACCAGTCCCTAGTCATTCCAAGTACATCTAGTTTTGTATTTACTTGCATTTTCATCACACTATTCCACCAATCACTTTAATAGGAGAAATACATATAGTTTGACCCCTCCTTGGAGTATTGGTATGTAGGTAGCCTGTCCACCCATAGGGTGTGAATTGCATCCATCATATCCTTTAAGCACTAACCCCTCCTCTCCTTTCTCCAATTTTTACATTCAAGTTCAAACACATAGAGGACCTAGGGTATTAAAGACTAAATCAGGTACATAGTGAGATTTATAGACTTTCAAGCTTTGATATTTCATAGGTAGGGTCACACAACCCTAATGCACCAAACCCGAACAATGTAGATCACCAGGATAATAGTGTTGAGATAAGACTATAGTGATGGAACCCAGGGTGTCCCACTTTTGGCACTCCTATCTAATCAAGAAATAAACTCCAAATTCTTATTTTTGATAATCTCCCAAGCCTGTACAAAGATTTTTAGACCCTGTCTCAATCAAAATAATACATAATAAGATAAGTTTGATTTTCTCTCTCACTACTATTTTTAGAAAAGCCCTAATTATAGTCAAATTTTACAAATTAGTATCCTAATTATTATATATTATTTATTGATTTTATCTAATTAGATCCATTTATTATTTAAGAATTAAACATCTAATTTTTCAAAAATAATAAACCATTTGGTGAACTTGACTTACTTTGAATTTTGCATAAAAACCTTATAAACCTTAGGATAAATTCCTAGCTGATTTTTCTAATTAAGTTTTGAATTTTTTTGTTAGAGTTCACCAAGATCTTTGAATAGAGAGCATACAGTAATATCAAATTCTTGTAGAGGTAGAATGAGAGCTCCAAAAACAAGAAAATATTACAAAAGAAATGTTTACAATAACCAACTTTGAAGAAGAATAAAGCACATATAAGGTGAAATTAGGTCACCATATAAGTAAAACTCTAATTCATAATTAGAATCTAGTTAAACGTAAATGAACCCTAATAACTTAATTAACTACCCTAAGTAAGCTAAAAAGACGTGTAAGTAAAACCACTAGGTGGAAAAACACTTGCACTAACATTTTATTGAATATTAAAAATAGAAATTCCTCTCATTTTCAAATTTTGTAGTAAATTTTAAAATAAATTTATGTCAAACCTTAGTTGCATCAACTATGTCCCAGTAATTTTCCTATAATTTTCAAATCATTTTATAATTTTTTAGTTGCATATTAAAATTAAAAAAATCACTTTAAATTTTCAAAAATCCATAGTAATTTTCAAAAAAAAAATAAAATCTCAAAGCTTAGTTGCATCTACTAGGTCCCATTGAATCATTAATTTTCCACTAAATTTTTGATTTTTCAATTGCATATTTAACTTAGCAATTCAATTTCAATTTCAAAAATTCATAGTATTTTACAAAAATATTTTTGAAAAATCTCTAGTTGCATATACTATCTCCTATTTTGCTTCTTGATGTATCACCTTACATGTTTGGGAGCTCTATATCCTTTCTATGCATATTATAGTTTATTGTTTAGATTATATCAGTTTAATCTTTTCTACTATTATCCAAGTTGTTTTCCTTATGAAACCTAAGTTCCTTGCATCTCTTCCTTAAAGATGAAGTGTAAGACTTAGTGGCAATCCTCCTAAATTCACCTAGATATGGATAAACAACCAGTTTAGACTCCAACTATAGATTCTACATGTCCAAATTACACCAATTTTAATCTGAATGATTCAAACAATGAGCAATTTAAAAATACCAATGATGATGTACACACTGATGCTCATGCTCCACCACATTGGACTACTGATCCACTTCCACCCATTGTTGATAATGAAATTGTACTCAACAAAGATTTGATCCTCTAAAGTTTCAGAGAAAGACTCAGGGAACAACCTCAAGATCACACACTTATATTACAATTTTTAGTGGAAATCAAAAATGCTAACAAGTTGAGTTTTCCATTCCTATAAAGCAACCAGTTGCAAATGACACTATAGGGGCAACTATATTTCAACAACCCCCTATAGTAGCCCAACTTATCTCTATGCCACCAATTACAACTAGTACATACCTATCTCCTGACGTGTTAACCCTTGTGCAAGAGATAATATCTCTTCAATCCAAGGTGATACATCTTGAGCAAGGTGCCACTAGACTTACACAGGCTTTGGATTTTTTTGCTTTTATGCATACACCATTGGCATGTCACATTACTTCTACACCTTGCCACAAGGTTTTGTTCAACCTAAGCTTACTCTTTATGATGGCAAGGGTGATCCAAAGATACATTTGAGAGCTTTTCACATAGCATGCTTGGATCGTATACCAAATGTCTAGCTACTTACTAAGCTATTGTTACAGAGTCTATAGGATTATGCTTTACAATGGTTCTATAGTCTACTGAATCAGTTGGTCAATGCATTCAATCCTTTAACTGACATGTTCCTAGCACATTTCAATATTAACATTGCTGATAAGGTCTCTTATGCACAAATTGCACAACAAAAAAAAATCAAATGAGTATCTCACAAACTATGTGCTTCAATATAAAACCATCTTGGTTAAGATGACTAGCCCCATGATAGATCAAGAGTTATAGGATCTCTTTAAACAAATCCTTTTATTAGCATTGGATGAATCTATTACGTTTAAAAGATTCTCTTCCTTTAATGAATTGTGTAATACACTAAAGGAAAGAGAAGTAAAACTCATTTCAATGGGCAAACTCAAGTATACAAGCATCCTAGATAAAACAAATAAGAGTAATAGAAAAGTCCCATATAAGGTCAAAGTCAATGATAAAAAGAATCATAATCAACCAATAGTCAACACAGCTTTAGATCCCCTTCAACATGTGGTTTTATCAACACCTCCTCAGTGTGTATTTAACAATCTACCAGTTTTTCCAATCAGAGTTTTACAATAGTTATTAGAATGTAACACCATCACTCTCCCTCCTGTTTGAGAAGTTGAACTAGTAAAGCCTCTTTCATGGGGATATGATCAACATGATTTTTTTTATTTTTATAGGGCATCAAGCCACACTACAAATAGATACATCAGTTTGAGACATAATATACAAGACTTGATAGATAACAACCTAATTGATCTTGAAACTTCAATTGAGCCTCCACATGCAACACTAACATAGGATAAAGCTTTGAAAATATTCTTAGATCCATTTCCATAGCATTCTAAATAAGAGAAATGGGACATATTAGGTGTTCACCACACATACCATGTACATCCTCCACTAGTTACATATTAGGCACCTTTAGTTGAGTCACATCATTTGATAAGTATGATAAGTGTGTATGAGTCTAGGGTTCCAACTAGACCTTCAATATCCTTCTCAGATTAGGAGATTATTAAGGATAATTTAGATTATAATGCACTTTTTATTAGAATACATATTCATAATCAGCCCATTCATAGTGTTCTCATCGATAATGGTTCTAGTGTCAACATGTGCACCATTACATTATTGTAGCATTTGGGATATTTAGAGAAGGATATCACTCTAATAGATACAATTATCAATAGATTCAGTGGGTATGATTATATTTTCTTTATAGACTGGTCCAACACATGTGACCACACATTTCACCATAGTTTCTAGTACAAGAGTTTTTGATATGTTACTTGGTCGCCTATGGATCCCAAAAATTTGAGAAGTACCATCTATAGTTGGGTACAATTATACTTTATTTTGAGAAGTACCATTCATAGATGCATAAAATTAATTCATGATAATCAAGTTATTATAGATGGTGGAGTTCCATATGAGTTACCACTCCCCACTTTAGATCCATCTTCTTTGTAGTCACTAGTTCTAACTTCTCCACCAGTTTCAATTTCCCCATAAGCTACAATTATTATTTCAATACATATTTAGACACAATTGAGTCATCCATCACCCATACAGAGAGTTTATACACCTCCATAGCTTCAATATTCTAGACATCTTCTAGCTGTAGTATTCACACCCAAAGCAATAACATTGAGATCTCATACTTCTATACATAAAGCACACTTTTAGAGAAATCCTACTTCCAAATTGGTCTCTAAGAGTCCCTTAGTTACATCCACTTATCAAAGTTATTGGGAAATCCTACATTTGGTTTCTACTTCAAAGAAATTAGAATAGTTACAATGTACATAGCTTTCAAATTCATAGTCTCAACCTTTCTATCATACTTCACGATCACACACGATACCTTTGTTCGATACAGGACACCTTGGCAGGGAGTCTCATCTGAAACTCATTGGTTACTATTATTTTTTCTTAGTCTTTCTTGTACATAGATTATTTCAAAAATATAAAAAATACAAAATTAAAAAAAAATCCAAAAACATTAAAATATATCCAAAACACAAAAAACATTTTGATTTTATGTACCATCTATGCTTTACATTGCTACTACTATGCTAGACTTACATTTTCTATTCTATGCTATTGTTTGTCAATTTATCTACATTACCATGCTACACTTGATCTTCTTTGAGTGTGTGCAGTGACATCTAGATCCTTGATTGTTTCACTCTACCAATTGAGGGGGCATTCTACTTTTACATTTGAGACACACATCGATATACATATCCACTAGGATCATCTTCTACATGACTACACCATCTAGGTTATGTCATTCCTACATCACACACTCTAGTTATCATATTGACATACATTACTTACTAAACTTACATAAATTAACATATTGACACTCACTAGTATCTTGCACTTGTATATTTCTTAGCATATACCTAATCTTGTACTAACATGTCTTGCAAACTTTTACTTTTTGTTTTGATTATTTAGATGCGATTGCACTTCTAGTATATACATACTTTCCTTTATTTTTGATCCAAAACTTGAAAGATTTGGTTGAAATATAATTCAAGAAACAAGAACAAAACAATTCAAATAATGTTATCTCTGATAAGAGATGTTTTATTGATCAAATTTGCAGACCCAAACATATGCTTATCTCTGAGAAGAGATGTCTCATTTCCATTTTGGGTTACATCTTCATTTATACATGTTTTGAAGGTGTGGGGAGGATGTGGAAGGTCACCAATATTAAGGGAGATGAATTGGTTCAACTCCCATGATTTACAATAATACAAAATTCAAGGAATTACTATTTTTAGTAACTTACTATTTTTAGATTGCACTATTAAAATTGAAATTTGGGACACTTCCATTGGGTTTTATGGGGTAAAACTTCATCTATCAGATCTCAATGCCATCTCATCATGTTCCCCTCATTATTAGATTTCCAATGGTTCAAATGACGAGTCAATTGGAGCTACGGTGCAAAAGTTATGGCTCTCAAAAGTTTCATCATCAATTGGGGTGGACCCATCACCCGAATTGTCATCTGAATTGGTGTCTAGATCATTCCTCCCTCCTTGAGAGGCAATGGTCCCCATTGCATCAAGATTTTTCATCAAGTGTGGTAGTTCTACTTTGATTTGATTCCTGATGCATACTTGGAAGGGATAGTGATTTATGGAACTATGCATGGCCTGATTGTTCATCATTTCTATCTGACCATCAGTTTGTGGATGGAAGGCCGTGAACTTCTTCAACTCGACATCTATTTTCTTCTGTTGTTGTGTTGTTTGTGTAGTCAAGGCTGTAACATCGGCCCTTTTGGATTCCTGTGGCTTGACCACCATGAGAACAAATTTCTTGGCACTAATCATAGAGACAGATGTAGAAGGTGGTACTTCTAGTACCTTGTAGCGCCATGTTCCAAGAGTGAGAGTGATCCTTCTAGTTATTGATTCATATATACCATGTCGATCATACATGAATGGCTGACCAAAGAGTACATCACAAACATCTAGATTGACCACATCACATAAGACCTCATCTTGGAAAGGTTGTATTGCATATGAGAGAAGACATTGGTGGGTGACACGGAGGTTTTTCCCTGGACTCAACCATCCAATACTGTATGGTTTTGTGTGAGGCTTCATGGACAGATTTAGGCTTTTCACAACATTAGTAGAGATTAAATTCTTTTGACTTCCACTATCAAGAATGAAATGCAGAGGCTTACCTTTCACCCATAACTGAGAGTGAAACAACTTTTCCTTGTCATCTAGCATCTCATCATGTGTCTATGATGAAGCAACAATGGCTTCAGGATCAACATCTATAATTTCTTCTTCAACCTCTATTCCATACCTATATCACTTCATAGCTTCAATATACAGGGCAATGATGAAGCTAAAGGGCCAACCTTTGTATTCTTGAGCCACATATTCAGAGGGATTGGACACACAGTCCAAACATTGATTGAAACATGCATGATTCATTAGATTCACTCAATTGGCAATGATGGAGCCGAAGGACTAGCTAGCCTTTGTATTCTTGAGCCACCTATTTAGAGGGATTGGATACATAGTCCAAACATCGATTGACACACACATTATTTGTTAGCTTCACTTAGTAGGTGATGATGGAGCTAAAGGGCATACCTTTGCATTCTTGAGCCACTTTTAAGGAATTGAGCACTCAACTCTATTCATGATATTAATTTTGGTATAACACAAACCCAACATAATCCAGTATCACAACATGTTTTATATTGGTTTACTTATCTGGTGAGGTGTATTCATTTCTTTCTCTTCCTCTCTCTCTTACCCAACTTTTGTACATTCTTATTTTAGATATAACATATCTAGTAAGGACTGATCTACTCTATGTTTTTCATTGTAGATTCACACTTCACATCGTGCTCTCTCTACACACATCTAGCATCACATAGCTTCATGAACTTCACCTTTTCAGATAAATTTAGGTACACTTTCTATTTTTCTTTTATCCTAGTATTTTTCTTTATTGCATCACTAGGCTAAAGGGGGGAAAATAAAGTCATATAAAATGCAAAATTTGGTAACTTGAGTGTGGCTAGTGACACCCAATCCATAGGTCTATTTTGCTTGCTCTTATGACCCTCATAGACATGTTTTCACTGATTCTCAATCATCCATAGCCTCTTAGACTGAATCCTTGTAGACCCAAATTACTCTTTCCATGCTTAATTTATCCCTCTAGATCCTATCAGTGATGGACAATAGCACCCAAACTTAGACTACAACACTGAAACCTAGGGTGTCCTATTTTTGACGTTGTTGTTCACGTGTATTTTGGCTTCTAACTATCATATTATTTCAAATCTTTATCCTAATTCATGTCAACTTAACACAAATTCATTTAACCCATGATCATTAAATCCCCTATAAAAGGGCATACAAAGTCCATTTAGAAGGGTTGTCACTCATTTATAAGAGAGAAACAAGAATACAAGCAAGACCACTCAAGCACTTTTTCCTATTCTGTGCATATAGCCATCCACTAGTATTTCAAGCTTATTCAAAGCTTTACACTAGTCCCTAGTCATTTCAAGTACACCCGGTTTCGCATTTACTTGCATTTTCATCACACTATTGCACCAAGCTCTTCAATGGGAGAACTACATATAGCTTGATCCCTCCTCGGAATATTGGTATGTAGGTAACGTGTCCACACAAGGGGTGTGAAGTGCGTCTAGCATATTTTTTATGCACTAATCCCTCCTCTTCTTTCTCCTAATTTTGCATTTAAGTTCAAGCACATAGAGGACCTAGGGTATTGAAGACTAAATCAGGTAAACAATGAGCTTCATGGACTTTTAGGATTTGATATTTCAAAAATAGATTCACACAGACCTGACGCACAAAACCCAGAAAGCTTAGATCACCAGGGCAACAGTGCCGAGATAGGATTACAATGCTAGAACCTGGGGTGTCCCACTTTTGATGCCCCTGTCCAATCAAGAAACGAACTTTGGATTCCTATTTGTGACAGTTTCCCAAACCTGTACATAGATTTCCAGACCCTATCTTAGTCAGAACAGTACAAAATAAAATAAGTTTGATTTTCTCTCTCACTACTATTTTTAAAAAAACCCTAATTACAATCAAATTTCACAAATCAATAACCTAATTATTGTACATTATTTATTGATTTTATATACTCAAACCTATTTATTATTTATAAATTAAACATTTAATTTCTCAAAAATAATAAATCATGTGAAACATTATGACTTTTATATATAATATATATAAATAATTGGAGGTGGTGTGTTTGGCTTTCTCATGAAAACTAAACGAACCAAAGCAAAACGAAAACGGGTCCCCGGCCGGGATGCAAATTCATTGCACGGAGACTCATTTCTCAGAAATACTCGACTGCTCAAATATAGTGTGTAGATTGCTTCCAATCGATTTGGATTCAATCTGCACCGTCGTTAATTCCGATTCGGGCCTACCTCGTCCCTCGTCCTCTAGAAACAGAGGTCTAAAAACAGCAGTTGAAATGAAATGCATAATTATATCGTCAAATATGGCTGTTGCACTTTTTCTTCTTCCAAAAAGGGCAGTTTGACATCCTATCCTGCGTCACTTTGCACTAATAACTCTACAATAGTCCGGACAGACTAAATCCGATTCTGCTTCTGCTTCTGCTTCTCACGTATTTTCCTTTCCAACACCGACATCTTCTCTTCTATATATAACTCTCGAGTCTCAAGATCATCTTCCAACCCTTAATTTTGAACAAGCGTTTGATCAGATCTAAGCTTTAAAACAGCGAAGATGAATCCGGGAGCAATATTCTTGTTTATTGCGTATTTGGCGATTGCAATTCCAATCGGAGGAGCAGCCCGCTATTCCCTTACAAATCTGGATTCCAGGCTTGCAGCTCCAGCCGGACCGAACCCTGGCGGAAATTCTCATAATTTGCTGGAAAAAGACGGCGGTGATCATTATCATAGTCATGTTACTGCGCACTTTGGCCCTAACCCAGGAGGCAATTCTGTCACCGTTAAGGAGAGAGATTTCCATATGTCTCCCAGCGGTACAACACACGCAGGGCATGCAAAGATTACGGGACAACAGCTTTCCGGGCGGAGCCGCGCTGAGTCGCGTACAAACACAGACAATATTATGGGTGGAACGTAATACAAAGCAGTTGAAGAAAATGAGAATTGGCTGCGCCGATGAGAATTCATTTACGTACACAGTCGTCGTTATTCCGGATTGCATCCCCATCCATGTAGAGATTTAGCCAATTCTTTACCCAGCATGGCATGGCTGGTTTGGTGAAATAACAACATTTATTCATTATTTATACCACATATGTGCCTTAAACTACAGAGCAAATAAAACTGAGATAAATGATATCTCATCACGTTTATTACGAATCTACATGCTTGTACTGTTATTATTTGCTTGCTTTCAATATACTTAATACTTGAATCAAGGCTCTTTGTTGTCCATGACATTGGCATTAATTATCCTTTAATTCTAAATAATGGTGTCACAATTTTTTTAAAATATAATATCTTTGCTTTTATAATAATACTTTTTTTAAATTAATGTTTTATTTTAAATTATATAACACAAATAAGAAAATAATAATTAAAAAAAAACATGAATTGAAATATCAGTTTGTGATTGATTTTTAATTTTCTTAATTATTATCTAAGTAAGTGCATTAAGAAACTTTTTAAACATATGTCTCCTTTCTAAAAGAATGTAACAAATTTTAAAATTTATATATATTTTTAGAAAAAATAATTTTTATTCAAATTTTAAAAATAATACAAATTAAAAATATGTTGAAAAATATAAATTTATTTTTTTCAATAAAACATAATAAAACTATGTAAAACTTATCTTTTTTATATGTCATATTTGTTAATTATCTCATAAGCATTTATTGTATTGAAAAGATCCTATTTATTTACAAAAATGATAAAAACAACATCTCATAAATTAATATGCAAAATCAAAAATAATCTTATCTTTTAATAAAACAAAAAAGTATAAACTTAAAAACTATCATTTACAAATTTATTACTCAATCAAACAAAATTATAATTGAAAATACATATAAATATATCTATATAAAAAACATACCCAAAAAAAAAAAAAATAAAAAATAAAAAAAACAAATAAAATAAATAAATAAATTATACATGTTTTGGTCGTTCCTTTGAGACTCCCCACTCTATGACTTTCTCTAAACATTGTATGCCATGCTGTCTTTATGCTTCAAACTTGATCAGAAATCCATGAGTGTCTTACGCTATATTAATTGTAAAAAAAATAAAGGAAAGTAGTACTAAGAATATGGTTAGATTTTGATTCAATCAGTTAAAATGAACATTAACTTAAAAGCATACTAATAGATTTTCGTTCTTTACATGATATATTTCAAGGGCTCTAGGATTGATTGTTCCACGAAACATAACATAGTTCATGTTTGTTAATGTCCTTGCAATGAATATAAACAATATAATAATCATTCTCTATGCAATTATAAATATTGATAAATGATTTGGATTTGATTTCATTGAGGATTAAGTATTAAATTTGAAAGCTCTAAAGAATAATAATACGAAAATGAAATATTTAAGTAAAATAGAAAAAAATAAAAATATAAAGAAAGTTGAAGAATAAAATAAGGCTTTAATATTTTGGAATGAAAAAAAAATAGAGTTTACAAAAAGCAAGTTTGTAACAAAGGATATGAATTTAATTATATGTAAGTATGGTATTAATCATTTTTTCTTATATATATTTATTTTGTTGTTCAATTAATTTTTTTAAACCATAAAACATAAGAAATTAAATGAAATGAAAATAGTTAAATAAATATAACACTAGGTTTAAGCTATATTAAAATAGTTTGGAATGAACATTGCAAAAAAATTAAAAAACATGCAATCACTTCAACAAAATAATTCATTTGCATTATTTTATATTCCAACATTTTTTTCCAAATAGAGACTATGAAAGAAAGGAATCGAACCAATATTTATTTATTTATTTATTGTAAGAGTAAAATAAGAAAATTCTCTGCATCTTAGGAAACAACAAGAACGATCATGGAAAACAAACTTATGTATATAAGAATGCGATTTATGCATGCTTTCAATGCAATAACAAAATTTACCTCATAGATTAGGCCTTCATATATAGACCTTGATATATTGATAATGCCACCATTAGATTGAGATAAAAATACATCAAGTGAACCTACACATCCTTATGCACATGTTACAATAAAATAAAAATTAATAGCATTAAACAAAATGATGTAAATATTTGTATAAAAAAATACCATCGATGGAAAAGGTATTAATATCATTGATTCATTTTATTGACTTCTTACCCTTCTATTTCTGCCACTGTACTATTGATAGGTAAATTTATTATTGACAACCACACTCCAATATTGCAATGCATTGAAACCAATGTACAACATGTGTCAGAATTAAGAAGAGAAAGTGATTGTATTAATCTTATAAAGCATATGTAGATCATTTTTAAAAGATATATAGTAAAACTAAGACATTCAACCATAATACATGGTCCAACATATGCCTTTCAATCATTATATTTTATGGGACCATATATTTTTTGAAGGCAATGTATCCATGGTTTTTGGTAATCATTGAATTGGATAAAATTATATTTTTTTGAGAAATTTTGTATGAGGAATATTGCAAAATTTTTTTGGTTAGAAATACATAGCATTCATGTCTGAATATTTTTTAGTAAGTTTTGAAAATGGAGGCATTAAAACTAGTAATATATTTATTCTCAATGTAAGGATATATTTTTTTTCATTGATTGAAATGTCATATGTAATAATTATAAACCTCAAAGCACTTTCAGGGAATAATTGTTTATGAAGCAAGGGATATTAGAAAATTTGATTTATGGTTATGATTTGGTCTTTTTTTGAAGAGTAAAGATTTTCACATTGCAATGGAGATCAAAAAGGTGGTTTAAATCTTTGTTTCCATTTCTTGCCTAAATCAACATGAATACCTTTTAGGATAAATACAAAATTTTAGGAGCTTGGTGGAATCATGCCCTTATGTATGCATGTGATTTTATGTCTCTTCTTAGGGTTTAGATAATATTTTATATTTTTATAGACATTTTTATAGTGTAATAGGTTATAGGTTTGAAACCTTATGAAATTTTATAGACCTAAACTCTAATAAATTGCCCAATGATTTTGGAAAAATTATTTAGAAAAGCATGGTTTTATACAATGCAATTATTATTATACATGTATTTAATAGACATTGAGAATATACCATGGTTGAACAACTAATCTACGCTAGCCACCTCTAAAAAAATTGTAAACTATGCTATTTAAAATTAAAACTAATCAATGCAAACCAAAAAAAATCAAGATAAAATGAAATAATAAAACTTTCACATGAATAATTCACTTAAACTAATTTCAAATCAACATATTCGAGAACCATAAAATAGACTAGACGATCAAATTTAAATTTCTTTTTGTACCAATTTTTTTAAACGACAGAAATAAAGAAAAAATGAAAAATACTATATAAACATAATTTTAAATTATAGATCTTGTATATATATTTACAAATGTGATCATATTAAAATCTTCAATATCTAATGTGGATCATCATTCATATATGAAAAGCAAGACTCATTCTAATAAATACATACTTATTAATATAATTAATATATATTATTTTAATACTATTAACTTGATAATTATTCCTTATAAACTCCTTTAAAACATTAATAAAATCTTAAAAATTATAAAACTATTCAAAATCAATATCATTGGAATAAATATTTATATCTTTATATTATTCATTTTACTTTATTTACTCAATACTGTATTACATCTCCAAAATAAAATTATAACCGAAAACAATCAAAAAAGAGGAAAAAAAACAAAAAGAAAACAACAACACAACAAAACAAAAACAAACACAAACAAACTCATATATGTGACCCCAATGTAATAAATATTTAATACATTCTAATGTATGAAAATGAGACATACATCCCATGGTTATATATGTTATAAAACCAAATATGACATTTACTATTCCTTGTAAAAAAGTGTTGCATTGCTGCATATTCCAATTCGTTGGGTTTTTTAAAAGATAGGGTTAGGCAACAATACAGTGATAGCAAACTAGAACATCAACATAGATTGTTCCATTATAGAGTAGATTTACATATGGTCAATGGAATGGGAAATACTTGCATTTTTTAAAATAGCTCATCAGATATAGATTAGAGATCGTTAATAGCATATTGAAAAAATCTAATATATATGTGTGAATTCATAATTTATGAGAACAAGTTTAACATCGAGTTGAGAATAAGTTTGATTGAGAATTTTAAAGTGAGAGTTTTAAAATCTATTTTACAATTATAAATAAAATATTTCATATACTATCATATGAACATATTCTAGTCAAAGTTAACCTCAGATCAAAAAAATATCTATAAATATTTATATGTTCTTTGAATAACTTAAATGATTGATTGTTTTTAATATTTTTTTATATTATTATGTTGTTTGATGATATAGAATCATTAGTTTCTTGTAAATATAATTATATTAATACCTTTTTGTGTTGTCTCAAATTAAACAATTTTAGATTTGGATAGGACATATTAATATCAAGGCCTTTACAATTATCCAACTTGTAACGTTAACAAAGTAATTGACTGCACCTATCACCTTTTTCAAATCGTGATACTCTACCTTTTCCTAGATGAATATATGTGTGTGTTTTTGTTATTGGAGCCCACACAATATATACCCAACCTAGGAAAGTCGATTGTTCTTCTAAAAAATTTATGTGCAGGTCTCTAAGGACTTTTTTTTTGTTTCTACCAAAGCATGTCTTATCTTTCTCATGCGAGCATGTATTATGAAATCTCTCCAAAATGACACCAGGATCTTCTTATGTAGTGAAGACTTGGTTTAATTTAAAGCATTTGTAGAATAAAACTCACACATTAAATTTTTCATTGTTGTGAGGCCCTTTTTAAAGACTTTTTGTAGTATTTTTTTGGGTGTGTATAAGGATATGTAGTGCCTTGCCCAACCTTATTTTTGATTAAACACATGATTAAGTATTAATCAGGGTTGAACCTATAAATAAAAATATTTAATTATGATTGGTACCATGCTTTAGTTCATGTGACCTTTAAATATTTCATATTAGATTATAGGAAAAGAGATATATGTTATAGTTATAGTGTTATATTTTTATTTATATCTCTTTATATTATAGAGGTATCGTGATGAGTTTGGTGTATGTGTAAAAAATAATTTTTTTTGATTAAGTTCTAATTTTATCATATATTAAAAATGAGATGAATTGATGAAAGTTTGCATTTTATCCATCAAATTATTATTTAAATTGATGCAATATAATTAAAAATTCTAACGAAAAATATTTTTAATAAGCATAAATCATAACAATGAATTAAAAATACAAATTAAAATATATTCATTAAAATATATAATACATGAATACTTAATATTTATGTTTTGATCACATAAACACAAATGAACATTACATTTAATATGGACCATTACTCACCTAAATATGAAAAATAAATAAAATAAAAAGACAAGGTAAAAACTTACTCATCATTAAAGAAGATATGTGATTATAAATTATATTTAGACCACCAAGGAGGCAACCACAAGCCACATGGTGGATAATCATTTTATAACCAACTAGTGTGATCAATCTCTATTCCTCGAGTGAACCACTAGCCACATAGTGGTAGTCATCGTGGACAATTAAAACAATGACCAAAACAATGAATATAGGACACGATTGTAATTGACAGGGGGATCATTAAAGAGACAACTATAAACCAAATGGCAGCCACAATCGATGCACCCTTGCAGCCAAATATTATTATATTGAGAGACAACACCATAAGAAAAGTGGCCAATGAAGAATAAAAGAGAATGCAGACTCTGGCAAGAAATCACAATTGCCCAACGACAAGATAGTAAACGCAGACACGACTGGAAGTGGCCACAATGAGATCACATGGTAGACAACTTGTAAGAAAAGGAGAGACTGCGAAAAGAAAAGAAAACTGACCAGGCATCCAACAATTCCCTCTTGCTTAGTTGTGCTGCGGGCTCCTCTAGAAATGGCAAAATTGAACATTCCAAAAGGTGCAGTTGAAATGAAAGGCATAATTATATCGTCAAATATGGCTGTTGTACTTTTCCTTGTTCCAAAAAGGGCAGTTTGACATCATATACTGCGTCAATTTGCCCTATACTAGAAAACTCTAAATTCGATTCTGCAGTTGAAATGCAAGGCATAATCACATCGTCAAATAGAGGTGTAAAAGGTGCAGTTGCACTTTTTCTTATTCCAAAAAGGGCAGTTTGAAATCATATACTGCGTCACTTTGCCTTACATTAGAATAGACTAAATTCGATTCTGCTTCTGCTTCTCACGTTCTTTCCTTTCCAACACCGACGCCATCTCTTCTATATATAACTCTCGAGTCTCAAGACCACCTTTCAACCCTTAATTCTGAACAAGCGTTTCATCAGATGTAAGCTTTAAAACAACGAAGATGAACCCTGGAGCCATATGCTTATTTATTGATTATTTGGCGATTGCAGTTCCAATCGGAGGAGCAGCCCGTTATTCCCTTACAAATCTGGATTCCAGGCTTGCAGCTCCAGCCGGACTGAACCCTGGCGAAAATTCTCATAATTTGCTGGAAAAAGATGGTGGTGATTATCAGAGTCATGTTACTGCACACTTTGGCCCTAACCCAGGAGGCAATTCTGTGACCGTTAACCTAACACGTCTCCCAGAGGTACAACACACGCGGGGCATGTAAAGATTACGGGACAACAGCTTTCCGGGCGAAGCCCCGCTGAGTCGTATACAAACATAGACAAGAGCGCCTTGAATTATATGGGTGGCCACCTTGAAATTATTCAGGGAAATAATACAAAGCAGCTGAAGAAAATGAGAATTGGATGCGCCGATGAGAGTACATTTACGCCACAATCGTCGTTATTCCGGATTGCATCCCCATCCACATAGAGGTTTAGCCAGTTCTTTACCCACCATGGAATTGCTGGTTTGGTGAAACAACAATATTCTTTATTCCTTATTTATACCACCAACTACAGAGCAAATAAAACTGAGATAAATTATATCTCACCACGTTTATTATGAATCTGCATGTTTGTACTGTTATTAATTTTGCACTCTCAATGTACTTCAAACAAGGCTCTTGGTTGCCCAGGACATTGGCATTAATAACCCAATTATTCTTTAATTCTAAATCATGTTGTGTACATATATATAATTAATAATTCTCTTCCTAAATTAATTTTACATTTTAAATTACATGTTAAGGATAAGGAAATAATAATTAAGGAAACATGGATTGAAATTAAAAGAGTTAGTTGTAAAAAGTTCATGTAATTTAACTATTATTATTATTATTATTATTATTATTATTATTATTATTATTATTATTATTATTATTATTATTGTCTCATCTTTAAAAGATTGCAAGAAAGTCTAAAATTTAAATATGCATTTATAAAAAATAATAGTTTTTAAAATTTATATATACCTTTAGAAAAAATAATTCTTATTCAAGCCTCCAAACACAATATAACTTAAAAAATATTAAAAAATACATTATATATATATATATATATATATATATATATATAACTTACTTTATTTATATATCATACTTATTAATTATCTTAAAAATATTTTATTGTATTACATAAAGATCCTATTTATTTGTAAAATTAATAAGAACAACATCAAATAATACAAAACCAAAAAAAAAAAATATTTTTTTTGTGACAGCAAATATAACCTTAAAAATCATTATTTACAAATTTGTTGCTCAATAGAACAGAGTTGCAATTGGATATACACATAAATATGTTTATATTGAAAGCAATTAAAAAACGTAAAAAAAATATACATGTTTTGGTCATTCTATACGCATAGTGCCTTTGAGACTAACCTCTCTATGACTTTCCCTAAACATTATATGCCATGCTGTCTTTATGCTTCGAACTTGATAGGAAATCCATCTAAACGTCTTATGCAATATTAATTGTAAAAGAAAAAGAAGAAAGTAGTACAAAGAATATTGTTAGATTTTGATTCAATTAGTTAAAATGAACATCTTAAAGACATATTAATATATTTTTCAAGGGACATAACATAGTTCATACTTGTTAATATCCTTGCAATGACTATGAATATTATAATAATCATTCTTTATATAATTATAAATATTGATAAATGGTTTGGATTTGAATTTATTGGAGATTAAATATTAGGTTCGAAGGTTATAAAGAAGAATAATATAAAAATGAAAATTTTAAGTAAAATAAAATAAATAAAAAATAGATAGAAAATTGAAGAATAAAATTGGGCTCTAATATTTTGGAATTCAAAATAGAAGAGAGTTTACAGGAAGAAAGCTTGCAACAAGTAACACGGATTTAATTATATCAAAGTATGGTATTAAACATTTTTTTCCATATTTATTTTGTAGCTCTATTAATTTTTTTAAAACCATAAAGCATCAGAAACGAAATGAAATGAAAATGATTAAATAAACATAACATTAGGTTTAAGCTCTACTAAACTAGTTTGGAACAAATATTGCAAAAAAAACTAGAAATAAGAAATCATCTCAACAAAATGATTCGTTTGCATTATTTCATACAAGAACATTTTTTTTCCAAATAGAGACTATGAAATAAAGGAATTGAACCAATATTTATTTATTGTAAGAGTAAAATAAGAAAATTATCTGTATCTCAGGAAAAAACAAAGAATGACCATGGAAAATAAGATTATGTGCATAAAAATGTAATTTATGCATGCTTTCAATATGATAACAAAATTTATCTAATAGATTATGCCCTCATATATAGACCCTGATATGTTGTTAATGCCACCATTCGATTGGGATAATAAATGAAACATGGATTGAAATCAAAAGGGTTAGTTTAATTTTTTTTTTTTATCAATTCATGTGATTGATCTACAATTTTTTAAAATTATTATCTACTTGAATACACTAGGAAACTTTTTAAACATATATGTCTCATCCCTAAAAAATTGTAGCAGATCCTAAAAGTTATATATGCCTTTAGAAAAATAATTCTTGTTCAAGCCTAAAAAATAATACAAATTAAAAGCATGTAAAAAAATACACAAATATTAAATTATTTTAATGAAGCATAATAACACTATGTAAAACTTTCTTGATACGAGATATCTGGAAAGAGTGAAACCTATGAATTTTTGAAGACATATCATGTTCCTTTGAGGAGGTAATAAATAAAGATAAATTGGCTATGTTGGAGGTGGGATCTACTCTTGCACGTTGATGAGGGATTATTTTTTAGATTAGGAATCTTAGAGAATCTCATCCTAATAGTGGTTTAAAGTACCTCCCATTAATGGATTAGTTACATTTTCAAAGGTTGCTAAGCACACAGGGAGGATGGATTCGATGTTACCTCCTTTAGGGATGTTCAAACTTAATTTTGATGGCACCACCCAAGGGAAACCTAGAGCGTCAAGGGTAGGTTGTGTCATTCAATATTATGCTGGATCATTCATTAGAGTGGCTCTAAAAAATATGGTGGATGAAACTAACAATGAAGCTGAGGCCCAAGACTTGGTTTTGGAACTCAGGCTTTTGTGCCAATGTAGAATTGATGGAGTCATCATCGAGGGGGACTCAATGGTCATCATTCAAGCTTTGAGGAATATGAAGGTAGGATCTTAGAAGATAGAAAATATTCTGAGCTAGACATGGAATGTTTAGCTATTTTAAATGACTAGGAAGCCAAGCATTATTTATGTGAAACTAATCAGGTGGTCAATGAGTTGGAAAACAAAGGCATCTATCAACATGAGGAGTTGATTTGTGATAATGATTGGGAAACATGGGAATTGAATGCTCCCTCATGATTATGTTATGCTTGGGGATCTTGGGTCTAAGGGGGTTTATGTTTGGTGTCAATCAAAGCATGGGAAATTTCCTTCCCACATTGATTCATGACCAACACACCCTTTATTATATGATGAGGCAATGGCCATTTGTTTTTAGCCATGGGAATTAGATTTTATATTATTTTTTTGGTGACTATAGGAGTTGGTGGGTGACCAGGCAAAACCATATAACACATGATATAGGTGGACCTCAGCGAGCCCTCTTCTGTGTCATGGCGATCAAACACAAGGTGGCCTTTGAGGGGTGAGATTTGGATTCTAGGCTAAAATGTATCTTCATCATTCATACTAGGAATGCCTTGCATACCATTAAAGAAGTCATGTGACTGGTATTTATGTTGATGAATTGAATGGTCAAGGTGAATTATTTGGTGGCATCAAATTTTGTGGGAAACTTTCTTCTAGGTTCCATGGACAATGAGCTTACTGTGGCAGTGGCTACTAGGCTTGTTCGAGAGTAGTTATATATGGGGATTGAGGCCATTGTGGAGGATTTTTCACTAGAGGAAAAAAGTTACCAAGTGTTTTATAGGATGGAAAACATTGTTCTGGTTCCCTTTAGGGTCTTTCAGGATTTGAATAATAGATTTGACAATCTTCTGGCTCACCTGGAAGACTTAAAATCCTAGCTAAAGAGCCCCAACCCCTCTAGATTTTTGGTGTCATTACTAGTTGTGGGGGACCTTCATTCCCCATTGGTGTTGGTCATGGCATCCCTGCATGGAAAGAAATCTATAGGCTTGGCTTCAGTGGTTAAGCTGATCTCGAGACTTTTTGTTGTGTATACCCCACTTCTATAATAGGCTCTAGTGTTTGAGGGAGATGTGTCTCTTACTAGATCACAAGTGGAATTGGCACCCATGTAGGCTCATTTGGATAATATGAGAATGTCATCTAGCATGGGGGGCATATTAGTGTGTAATAGGTGGGTAAGTCAAGATAGAGGTGGAAATCCACATTACCTTGAGGGAATAATATGGAAGATATGGTTGGCATGAATACTATGGTGGTTGGTGGATCCCTACAAGAGTGGAGGTAAGGTGCGTGGAGATGGTGTGCCAGTGGCTAGTGGCTCATTATAGGCATGGGTTTCATGTAGTTATGGTTTTGGTGTGCTATTATGGGTGTTTTGATTTTATTCATGTGCTTTAGGTTTGGTGGATCTTTGGTTCTTTTGTTGTGTCTCTATTGGTTTTGATGTGGGTCTTTGGGCCCTTTTTGGTTTTTTGGACATCCTCATCATTTGATGGGTCTGTAATTTTGTTTCCTCAATTAATAAAATAGGTGAGGGACCCTCAAACCCTATTTACCTAACCAAAAAAAAAAAAAAACACTATGTAAAACTTTCCTTATTTGCATGCCATGATTGTTAGTTATCTCATAAATATTCATTGCATTGTAAAGATCCTATTTGTTTGTAAAAATTATAAGAATAAAATATCTTAAGTTATCATTTAAAACCAAAAAAAAACTTATTTTTTGTGAGGTAAAATAAACATAGGCTTAGAAATCATTATTTACAAATTTGTTGCTTAGTGGAACAAAATTGCAATTAGAAATACACATAAATATGTTTATATATAAATTAATTAATTAATTTAAAAAAAAAAAAGTAGTTATACATGTTTTGGTCATTCTATACCCATAGGGGTATATAGATGGATAGGGCATTGATAATATCTACTTTTTTTGGCTTCAATCTATAGGGCCCATTATTAGTATGTATAACTTATACACCTTTATCCCATACCTCTAAAACTCCCCTCTCTATGACTTTGTCTAAATATTGTATTCCACAATGTCTTTATGCTTCAAACTTGATAGGAAATCCATATGAATGTCTTATGCAATATTAATTATAAAAAAATAAAAGAAAGTAGTCCAAGGAATATTGTTAGATTTTGATTCAATCAGTTAAATTGAATAGCTTAAAGACACACTAATATGTTTTCATTCCTTACATGATATGTTTCAAGGGATTTAGGACCGACTATTCCATAAAGCATAACATAGTTCATGTTTTTTAATGTCCTTGCAATGAATACAAACAATATAATAATAATTTTCTATGCAGTTATAAATATTGATAAATGGTTTGGATTTGAGTTCATTGGAGACTAAGTATTAGGCTCAAAGTATCTAAAGGTTAATAATATGAAAATGAAATATCTAATTAAAATGGAAAAAATTAAAAATACATAGAAAGTTGAAGAATAAACCTGGGATCTAATAGTTTGGAATTCAAAATAAAGGAAAGGGTAAGTGTATAAAGTTGGGGGACAAAATGGGGCCTACCCATGGACATGATTTTATTAAAATTTCAAAAATCTAAATTTCTGTAGATAATTTGAGTTGGGTACACTCAAAATTTGAATATAGTATAAGAACATGAATTGTAGAATTTCAAGTCTAGTTTCCAAAACAATATTTTTGAAAAAAAATGGTTAAGTATAAATATGTACAACATATAAAATTTGAATGGGAACTCCTATTTTTTAAAGAAAACAATGTAGATATATGGCCATTTAGCCCACCATTTTTTGGCATCATTCAATATTGCTTGAAACCATTTGGTGAATATTTAGATAAGATCTTCTAGTATGTGACCTATATTTTTTTATATTTTTCAATGAATGTTTCTTTCTATTAAATTTTCAAGTAAATATTTAGATAAGATATTCTAGTTTATATTGTTAAACTAAATGTAAGTGTTGATATTTTGTGCCAAAAATCTCAAAACACTCTGTGTCTTAGAGGATACCTATAAAATTTTCTGAGTAAAATCTTTAGAATGACCTAAGTACCCTTTTTCAAGACCCAAGTGAAAATTGGAGATTTCTATGCACTTTACAACTTTTCAAAGTTACAAAGTGCACTTATATCTCTACTTTCCCACCTATTGAGTCCCAAGCAAGGATTGAAATTTGCATTACACTTTGACACTTTGAAAAGTTGAAAACTGTGAAGCAAACTCCACTTCCATATTTTCATTAAGACATAAGAAGGAACTAGAATTCCCATTACACTTTGAAACTTTATAAACTTATAAAGTGTAATCCAAATTCCACGCCCTACTTCCTAAACATCTTTGTTTCTAAACCCCTCAATAGCAAGAGAAAAGTAGAGAATGAAGGGAATATTAAAATTTTTCAAGTATGTGGAGGTTTCATAGATTTTTGACTACCAAGACAAGTGGGAAACAAAAAATTACAAACATATTTCAAGTTGCATACTTACAAGGCGACTCTAGAAACTTGTGTTTCTACCTATTAACCCATCTACCACCATTATTAGCATTAATTAAGGATTTTTTAATATATTTTAGGTTTTTTACATCATAAAAAAAAAAATTAAACTAGAGCTCCATTGCCAAGCAAGGCCATGACTAAAATCCATTCAACTCCAAAACGATCGATGCCACAAACTAGAGCTTCATTAACAATAAATAAACACCAAATCCATCACTTTCAAAACCCTACACGTACATACCCAATATTCTTATAGGTCACATATGTTTTCCTTCAGTCTAGTCTGTATCATTGGCCACCATTGTTCATTTTCTATAAATCTTAGGTGTTTTACCTTTCCATACTTAGGGTTTTTTCTTTGAAATTATTTAAAGCATCATCACTTGACCTTATATTGCTTGCAAATTTATAGTTTTTTACATTCACATGTTAATATCTTACTAAAATTTGCCTAGATTATTGTTGAAATTGCCTTCAATTTTTTCTAAAAGTTTTTTGACTCTGATTCCCCCCTTCAGCTTGGTTTAAAAACTTAGGAATATTCCCAAATCTTCACTTATTCTTAAGCTTAGACCTAGATGGAGATCAAGATTACCTAAACCTCTGTTGGAGATTTTAACTACAAAAACACCTAAAATTTCCACTTAGATCTAGGCAGAGATCCCTCTTATTTTCTCAACTTGAGTTCACATTGGAGATCTGACTAGCAAATACAAACCATATTCCTGCTAGACCTTTGGTCTAAGTTTTCAACTATGAATTACACCCCAAAAAACTTATGCAAATTCAATCAAATTTTACAAGTGTTTTTTCAATTTAAAACCCCATCATGCAATGAGTTAAGATTTACAACTGCTATTGCATACCATATTTCCATTAGAGCAGAACTACTACATAAGCATAACAAAAATCTACCAAGTTAAAAGTGAGAAAATTACCTAAAATTTAAAACCCAAAGCCCAACTAGATCTATAGTTGGTTCCCTCACACATTTTCCCAGTGTATAGCTTTGGTGTCCCTTTTAGCTTGGATTCTAACATTAATGAGATAACTAACACCAACCTAGGTCACATAGACCCAACTGAATTTTGGACTTGGATCAATGTAAAATTTGAAAGTGACTAGATTTAGAGCATATATGATAGTATTTTACCTCAGGTTGTAACCTTTCCATTCTTAGTGAAAATCCTTAAGCTTGTGCTCACTATGGCCAAGCATTATGATGTAGAGAAAAGAGAGGTAGTGAATGATAAAGGAGGGAAATTCTGAAACTAGATATGGATTTCATTGAAACTATATGTTTAATCTCAGAGTTTAAAATTTATATACATATTAATCTTGACTCCAATAAATTTTACAAGGACAACACCTCATCTTGTACATGGATTATAAACAAATAGTGGTTGAACCCCTAAAGCTTCATCCTCAAGATTACTTAGGACCTTGGTGTGGATAGAATTCAAATATGAGGTAGGGGACATAATTGTACTCTTATATAGAGTTACAAGAAGCTAAAATGTAAAGAACTACCAAGATTAGATGTACTATTATATCTGGGTAATCTAACATAATAAATAACAAATTCATTGGGCTCAATTATGAGTGAATCCATTCATATATAGTTGGTAGAGGTTTAAACTACTATCAAATTCTACATGACCTCCTACCTCATATATGCTTTAGAAAAAGGGAGGGCATATTGCCAGATTGGGTTAACAGAGTTTATAATTACTATCCTGATCTCACCTTTAATGTAAGTAAACAAAAATTTGGGAGAGTTAATGATGCCTTTATCTACTGAATCATAACTATGTTCAAACAAGAATTAGGGAAAATAATGTTTTTTGATGTTGTGATGATAGAGATTGTAAATTAGGGGATCATACTTCATTTATTTCCCCACATTTTCCTATATTAGAGTTGGTATTTTTAGTGGTTGTCCTTATACCCTTCCCAAATATGTTAGTGATAAGTGGGCCCTAATGGAACTTATAAGATAACTGGTGGAAACCCACAAGTTCTTGTGAGGCAGGCACAAAATAAGCATACACTTCCCTATCAATATAGGGAGATACATGTGCCCTTCCTTATCCAAGGACAAATGTGCATAGGCAAAAATGACTTAGATGACTTTGATAACCCTCAAGACTAGGCCCCTTTATTATGTTATAGGTTTCATTTTTAGTTTATTGGGTTCCTCATTTACTCACATTCCCTTTTATGAAGATTATCGGGAGGACATGCAGGATGAGAAAGAGGTTAGGTTGAGGGATTATTCTAGGATGAAGCTAGAATAGATGAAGAACTATGGCATGGCACAAGTTCTAGATGAGTTGAAAGATGAGAAACAACTAGTGGATATGGTTTATTATGATCATCATATCTACCTTAAAACCCTTCTTCAAGTCAAGTGGTCTACACCTGTATCCTTTTCTTTACTAGACAAGACTACCCCAGTCATCAAAAAGACTTTAAATTAGTTAAGAAGTAAGGGGGTAAAGATAATAAATGAGAGATTGAAAATCATAGACATGTTTAATAAGGCAAAGGATAAAGGGGTAGAGGTAGAAACAATGAAGGGTTCTAATAGTGGCACCCAAGCAGATCAAGAAGTGGGACCAGTCATCTCACACAAAGGGAAGCAAAATTATAAGATCAAAAGGACTACTTCTAGCACCCAAGTGCTAGTAACCCAACCACTTGACCAAACACTGCCAATTTTTATATGGTACTAAACTACTGTAACCCCTCTTATTTCCACCATCCAAACTATGTAAGTAATTACACCCCCATCTATCCCACTAATACAAGTGATCCCTTTGGCAGTAAGCCAATCAATGCAGTTGGTTATCACAACTCCATCATCACCTCCCTCTTCCCCAATCACTTCCACCTCATCCCCTATATCTACTATCAACCTATTGATCATCAACACCACCTAATAATACATGGCTACTGACTCATTTATTTTGACTGTAGTCCCACTATCCAACATAGCCACTAGGTTGGTAATAATTCTATTTTCATCTTCCATCACACTACCCACTACTACTCTAAATATTCTAACCACACTACTAGATTATTTTGCTTCCTTGGGAACTGTCCTTCCACAAGTTCCCTTATTACCCATCCAAGTATGTTCGCCTTCTCCCACTTTTACTTTGACCCAAACTCCCACCAAGGAGGTGGAGATAGATAGGCCCATTTACATAATTACAACTAGTTAATACACTAATGGGGTAGAGAAAACCAAGTCATCAATCGACTCAATGGTAGATACAGCAGTTGTTATAGTAACTACTAGTGTGGTAAATTTAGTCATAGATTCATAGGCAATAGTGACCATTGGGATATGACAAGATTCATTGGTAGCCACTTCTAGTTGGCTTTCACAATAAATGTATAAGAAGAGGAAGCAAATGATATCTTGTAACACCCTAGATTTTGGTATATTGGAATCATCTAAATGAATAAAGAGAGGTTCCAAAACTATTTCCAGAGTCTCTTATGATGCAATAGGGGAGAAGTATGTGGAGATAATAGTTCCCACACCTAACAAATAGAAAGAAGATTTAGTAATGGGGGACTATTAGGTATCCATGGTACACCTTGGTCATCTAATGAGAGAGGGACTAAAACATGATGTCCAAACAAGCATAAGTTTGCTCTTCAAGAAAATGGATAGTGATAAGGTCACAAAGGATGAGTTGAAGAATAAGGTTAAGTGGTTGATAGTTGTCTTGAGGAAGGTCATAGACCCAACACATCCACTTAAACCAACCCAAAAAACTCACTCTCCCCATTAGTTCTTTGATAAAGATACATTTAATATAATGACACAGATTGGCATAATGGGAAGAGCTATAAAGAATTGGGCCGCATAACCAGTCACCAAAGGGAACAAGGTGATAGATTTGGAAATGGATTATTGAAAAACACTGAAGGATGACCTTGCACATATAAAGGTAAAAATAAACAAATATAAGGAATAAGTTGAAAGGATAAATCTCTACTCTCCCAAGTTGAAGGCCATTGACCAAATAAAGAGTGACATCCTCATGTGTATGCAAAGTAAATTTAAATTTAATGTAGTTCTCACCAAAGCTTGTGGCATAAAGTGGGGGTAATAAACATAAAAATTAAACATGTATAGAATATCTATACTCATGTTAATGTATAGGAAATCTTAATGCATGGGATATAAGTACAAATACAAATCTATCTACTTTAATAAAGGAGAAACAAAGTTAGGAATACTTACCTTTGAAGATGAACCCAATGAGTTTTAATTTCTCTCTTGGCCAAGGTTATTCTCAAGAGGTTATTGTGGTATGTAAGGATAACAAGGATAATTCAATTCTAGGCTACACAACTCTATGCACCTAAAAGACTTTTCCACAAGATAAGATTCATATCTCCAAATAAAGAATTAAAAACTTAAGCAATTCTCCTCAAGTAGAATGGTGGATAAGCAAATGTGAAATAAAATATTCTTCTTTTTCTCTTGTATAAATGAAATTGAAATCAATTTCATCACATCAATTTTTTTATTTCATCCATTGAAGCTTCATTGGGTTTTTAAAAAGAAATTGATAGTCTCCTTTATGACACTAAAATTAAAAAGCATTATGTTCATTGTATTTTTAAAATGATATTTTCTTAAATCAATATTAGGGAAGTGGGAGGACTTGTTTTCTTGTAATATTTAGTCTCTGTCTTGGATGATATTATAGGAATCGCTCGAATAAATTAATTTTCATATTGTAATTAATGAAAAACTTTGAAAAATATAATATTTTATACATTCTAAAGTTTAACATAAAATATTAAAGAATACTCCATACATGTTTTCATGAAATATCTATTTACATTTATGAAATTATATAATTAAAATATAAGTGTACATATATTTATAAATTAATAAAATTTAAAGACAAGTATACATCCTTTTATGATAAAATTGACACCTATGTTGGAGATAAAATTAGACAAATCATCATCAAATAATCTTTTTATTTTTATTAATGACATCTGTCCCATCATTCCAAAAATTTAGAACCATTAATATTAATTTTTTTACGTAAAATGTAATAAAATTATATAGAATAATTTTATGACGGTTAAATTTTTTTTCATAAATTTAATGTAGTGCTTACCAAAGCTTGTGGCATAAAGTAGGGATAATAAACATAAAAATTAAACATGTATAGAATATCTATACTCATGTTAATGTATAAGAAATCCTAATGCATGGGATATGAGTATAAATACAAATCTATCTACTTTAACAAAGAAGAAACAAAGTTAGGAATATTTACCTTTGAAGATGAACCCGATGAGTTTTAATCTCTCTCTTGGCCAGGGTGATTCTCAAGAGGTTGTTGTGGTATGTAAGGATAACAAGGATAAGTCAACTCTAGGCTACACAACTCTATGCATCTAAAAGAATTTTCCACAAGATAAGATTCATATCTCCAAATAAAGTATTAAAAACTCAAGCAATTCTCCTCAAGTAGAATGGTGGATAAGCAGATGTGAAATAAAATATTCTTCCTTTTCTCTTGCATAAATGATGGAAATGGATGTGTATATGTAGTTGAATCTAACCCTCAACCTTACATAAAGTTTAGTAAACAGGGCCATCCCAATTCAACTTGATATCATTAATTGATCAAAATAATTTAGGTCTCAGTCTAGGTTAGCCCAGGCTAACCTAGACATTTAATGTGTAAATTTAAATTTAAATACAAGGTTGATTGAGGCTGAGAATGAATGGTAAATGTTGAAAAGGGTTTTAGGCTTAGGTAGGTGCAAAGTAAGGTGGTGAATTGCTTAGAGGATTGTGTAATAGAGAAGGCAAATATTAGATAAGTGTATAAGAGAAGGTTATGTAGATATCAAGTGGTGGTCTATGGGACAATAATCTTTAGAAACACCAATGGTTAGCCCACCCCTTTCCCTATGCACCCTTTAAGGTCAACATTTAGAGAGATTAAGAGTCGATGAGTTCCTACAAGAGAGAAAGCATTAGTAATTGATAAAGTTTGAATATATTATGTGTATACATATTCCCCACATAAAGCTCAGCATGTGTCATGTAGGTGTAACATGGGATGGTGCTTCAAGAAAGAACATAGTAATACATGATGCTGAAGCTGAATAAATCATAGTAATAAGCAAATAAGATAAATGAAATGACATAATTGAAAAACACATACTTTTACTTCCCTTATTCTTGTGATAATAAATTAAGTGAAAGAAATGTGAAGGTGTCCACTGTAAGGAAAATTAGGCAAACCTTTAGAAATTAGCAAAAAAAGAGAAAAAAATATGATTGATAAACAAAGAGCTAGTAGAAACAAATATATGATAGAGAAATGGAATCTAGTTGTAAATATTTGATAGGAAAAAAGTTTTGAATAGTAAATATAAATAAAGTGAAAAATAATTCATTTGTTATTTTTACTATTTTGAGAAACATTGCTCTGAGAGACCCAATTTAAACCTAGAGAGCGACCATGGTGAAGAGATGATATCTATAATGTAGAGGATGCATAGTGGCAAAAACTAGTGAAACATAGGTAAGAAAACATGAATTTCAAAATTTTGACCAATTTTATTTGAAATTAAGTTAAATATAGAAAATTGAATGGTAGGTAAAATCTAGATACTGAAATTGACCCTAGGAAATTTTTAGGTAAATTAAGGATAGAATGGGGTACTAGGTATGAAAATATAAATTAATAAATGCCTTAGACATTTATAGTAAATGATCAAAAATTCATCATAGACAAAGAAAAAAATTGACCTTGTTGCCTTAGTTTGTAAGGCGAGATAGAAATTAGTGGCCGACTATATAGTAATGGGCTGACATAGTATTATTAATGGTGGTTGATTGCATACTAGTAGGATGGCATAGTTTGAAATGGGAATATGGATGACATAGTACCCTCTCACCAATGTAGTTAGTAATATGTGGCTGATATAGTTTGCTAAAGGGGTGTGACTATGTACTAGAGGGCTGTTTTAGTATGCTAAATTTGGGAAAGGGCTAATTTAGTATCAAATAGGACAATGTAGTCTGAAATAAAATGACCAACTATGTGCCAGTGGGCCAAAGTAGTATAACAAGGCTTTGACAGGGATGATTTAGTATCAAATGGGCTGATGGTGTAAAAAAAGAAAAAATAGAAAACTAAATCAAACAAGTTGATGAATTAGATATTTTGTAAATTTTTGAGAATGTATTTTAATTATTATGACATTGAGATCTAATACATCCTCTATTGTTTGATATTTTATAGAGATGTTAGATATTTTTTCACCTGGTGGATGGGTCATGGCTACTAGATATACTAGAGTGATTAATAGATGTGGATAGTATGTGACTAGCTTATTTGGGCTTCAGAGGCATTATGGAGATGAGACAGATACCTCTGAGTGTTGATCTCATTATCATGTTCCTGGAAGCATGGGAATAGTTAAAAAATACTTTCCAATGGGAGGTGGAGGGGGACACAATCAAGGTGGCTATTACTTTAGAGAATGTCCATGCATTAATTGAACTTATGATAGGTGGGACACTAGTGATCACTGATACACTAGATTTAGAGGATAAGAGACAATCTTTATCCTAGGGCTACAGGCTTAGATAAGATCTTCTTGAATTGTGGATGAGCTTGTTTGATGTTTATATGTAGCTATTCCATACATATGGAAGGTTGTGATAGTACTTGTGACAATATGAGTGTTGTGTCATAAGTCAGATAACAAGGTACCACTATATGCAATAGCATTATGCCCATTGATTTTGGATCGATGAGTGCTATATGCTTTTGGTTATATCAACTAGTTCCAACTCATGCATGATAATTATGGTCTGCTATCCAAGGGATAAAAGACAATGGGATTGGTTATAATTTTGATTGCAAGGATACATGAGAGGTTACCTATGTATTGGCTAACTAGGTTGGCCCATGTGATCAATAATAGGTTACCTAAATTCATTTGATGAAGTTAGGACCATGTATCATGGGTTGTGCCCCATGTTCTAGTTTTGCATATTGTCACATGAAGGAAGATAATATAGAAGCTGTACACTCACATAGATACCATATGGCCTAGTTGGGATACTATTGCTACAGGTTTATCATGCATGTGATCATGAACCAATACACTTCATGGGTGGAGCCTAATCCAATGGATTTCATACCTTAATAAATGGGACTTTCCCATCTGATGGATCATCTATTATTGCTTTATTATTGTGTATGCCATGCTAGAGAGATAAGAGGAAGAGGAGGTGGAGGGGTATCTATGGAGATACCAGTGATCAGGAATTAGTATGATAGAACATAAGATAGTTGAGCATGATAGTAAAAAGTAGAAGGGATAGAAAAAGATGTTATATATGTGTATTAAGGGGAAGAGGGAGCACAATAATCACCATAGTAGAGGCAGTAGTAGACACCATGAGCTCATCAAAGATGGAGACACTGTCAATATGAGGAGTTATAGGTACTAGCTATCATGTAGGGGGATCTGATAGTGGCTCTAGGACATAGTTGGTCCATAGAGAGACCACTAAGGATATGATCATGGTAGGCTCAGGTGGTGACTCTTAGATTTTCATTGGTGTAGAGGTAATGGATGGAGGAGGTGCTTGACAGGTGAGTATATGGTGAGACTATGATCAATGATATCAACATTGGTGAGAAATGTTTTAGTTTGGTGTAAGCTTTAAATATTAAACATTAGTTGCATGGTTGATTATGATAGATAGATGATTATATATATATATATATATATATATATATATATATATATATATTTGTGTGTGTGTGTGTGTGTGTGTGTGTATGATCTCTCCCCATCTAACCTCCTTTGTTGTAAGATCTATAAAACTAAAAAAACTAGATATGCATTAGATCGTATATATATATATATATATATATATATATATATATATATGATTTAATGAATAAACATCATTATGTGTAGCTATAACCAAGGCTCCCCATCTGACCTCCTTTGTTGTAAAATCTATAAAACTCAAAAACTAGATATACATTAGATCATATATATATATATATATATATGATCTAATACATATCTAGTTTTTTTAGTTTTATAGATCTTACAACAAAGGAGGTCAGATGGGGAGCACTGGTTATAGCTTACACATAATGATGTTTTTGATGGGGTGCTTTCACTATAAAACCTTACCACATTAGATGTTATTGTGGTTGTATCTACCCCAACCTAGGTAGGATGATTTAGACTAGTGGGAGAGGCTATGAGATAGCTATAGGTATGTGGTGATGAGTTAAAACCACTGACATAGGTTGGAGTTAGAGAGGCTTAGGTTTGGTAGGGCTTATCATAGGAGTGATACATAAACATGGAAACTACCATCTAGCTCAAATAGGTATAGGCCTAGGTGGCCAATCTATAGGTATAATTGTCTAGTTTGAGATCCTAAATTTCCTCTTTACAATGCACTATTCAAAGGTGTCAATCATAGGTGTCCATAGGTAGCACAGATAGGTCACATCATAGACATGATGGATCATAACCCTAGAGATGTAGCTATTATATTTTATAAAACAAATGATGTGTGTGTGTGTGTGTGTGTGTGTGTGTGTGTGTGTGTGTGTGTGTGTGTGTGTGTGTGTGTGTGTGTGTGTGTGTGTGTGTGTGTGTGTGTGTGTGTGTGTGTGTGTGCGCGCGTGCGTGCACGTGCATGCGCGTGCGTGTGTGCACACGTGTGCGTGTGTGTGCATGCGTGTGTGTGTGTGTGTACACACACACATGCACACACATGCACACGTGTGCACACACACACACATACATATATGTACACACACACACACACACACACACACACACACACACACACACACACACACACACACACACACACACACACACACACACACAGAGGAGGTTAGATGGGGAGCCCTAGATATAGCTACACATAATGATGTTTTAAATGGGGTGATTTCACTATAAAACATTACCACATTAGATGGTCTTGTGGTTGTATCTGGCCCAGCCTAGGGAGGATGGTTTAGACTAGTGGGAGAGGCTATGAGATAGCTATAGGTGTGTGGTGATGAGTTACAACCACTGGCATAGTTTGGAGTTAGAGAGGCTTGGGCTTGATAGGTCTTATCATAGGAGTGATACATAAACATGACAACTACCATCTAGCTCAAATAGGTATAGGCCTAGGTGGCCAATCTATAGGTATAATTTTCTAGTTTGAGATCCTAAATTTCCTCTTTATAATGCACTATTCAGAGGGGTCAATCATAGGTGTCCATGGGTAGCATGGGTAGGTCACATCACAGACATGATGGATTATAACCCTAGAGATGTAGCTATTATATTTTATAATTTATATTGTATAAAATAAATGATATATATATATATATATATATATATATATATATATATATATATATGTTGACATTTTCATTTATGAGTTGTACTTAGAGTTGGATGTGGATGCATGGATATATTTCCATTCTAGCACATGTATTTAGGTTTTGTTGTATATGTTATGGTAAATATGTAATGTGTATTTTATTTTCTAGCATTATGTGAGATACATGCATGGTTAAAAATAAAAAGTCAAAAATTATTTGGAAAAGTATATGTAATCAAAAAAAATTTAATACACACTATATCATGATGGAAAATGTGTAATAACAAAAGATTAATTATAATAAACAAAAAATGGTAAAAAGGATAACAAATGTTTTTAAACCATATAAAGATTTACACCAAATTAAAGCAAATAAAATCACACCATATCACATTAAAAAGTATGAAAATATTGTAAAAAAATGGAAGGCACACGAAAGACCAATGGTATATATAAAAAAAACAATTAAGTCAATCAATCACACTAAATCAAGCTGGGAAGTATAAAAAGAAAGAAAAAATTGTAAAAATAAATTAAATTAATCACATGAATTCAAGCTAGGAAGTATGAAAAATTTAATAATATGGTTGTAAGTATACATGTAAGAAAATAATAAGATAAAATTTAAAGACTTGTGAAGTAAGAATAAAACATACTAAATCAAGATGGGAAGTATATCAGTGATGTGTAACCCATAATCTAACACTACTTATCTCAAATTTGATGCATGTAATTTCATTATGACTTGGTTATAGTATGAACTAGGTATTGGAATAATTTGTGAGGAGGGTCTAGTCCTATCCATGGTATTAAAATACAACTAACAAAGGGAACATCAATGAGGTGAAATAATTATGGGAATGGTTTAATTTTTTTTTAATGTGATAATTTGTGAGGTTGACCTAGTCCTATCCATGGTCTTACACTATAACTCATAAAGGAGAAACATCAATGAGGTGAATGGTAATAAAAAAATATTTTATTATTTTTATATGTGAGGAGAGTATAGTCCTATCCATGGTCTTACACTACAACTCACATGAGGAAACACTAGAGGGAATGATTAGCTAAAAAAACAAGATTTCTCAAGGGGAAATATTAAGAATGCTGTAATGAAAGAGGGAATGTAAAAATCATGATATAGGCATCTATGAGAAGACCCCAAGAAACATGAGCCATGCTATGTACAAAAGAGATATGCTAAGAGTCTAGTGACCATAAAAATACAATGGATATCTGCTCACAATGAGCACAAAGCTACATAGGCAAATAAGTGAGATACTAAGATTAACTCATGCTGGTTATATGAATAAGAAAAGTAAAATAGACCTAGCTTCCCACGACATGTTTCCCATTCTTCAAGACCTTTTACTAACCCATTGGTCTAATATGAAGATTGGGTACTTGTGTGAGAAATTAGGTAGCACTAAAAGATTTTTAATTCTCTTTTCCCAATCTACTAGCTTACTACACCCCAATGGACCTCGAATTTATCATGAGGCCAACTATGGAGTTTGACCTTCAATTAGAAATAAGAGATGTGTTATGAATCATGTCTTTTAGTGCTATTATAATTTTGAATTTGTATGTTGCCTTTTGTATCATTTTATTTTATTTTAAATGATTTGGATTTAAAATTTTTTATGGATTTTATGATTCTTCCTCCATACGAATTTGGAATAACCAACATGAGTGATAGAATTGATACACACAAATGAGCTTTAAAGTTTGGTTAAAGGAAGCTAAGTATCTAAAGATATGACTCACTAAACACTTAGGCTTACCTATGTAATATTATGTAATCTCAAGTTTCAACCATATGTATGCTTAATATGTGAAAGAAATATAGAGGAATAAAGGGATATCCAAAGTAGATCAGTAAATAGAAGTAAAATGAGATGTCTTGTTGACTAACTAATCATATGATAAATAAAGATTACTAAGGGGATCAAGGTTTGTATAACTAAGTCACAATAATAATTATCTATGTTTTAATTGAGATAAGATAAAAAATAATCATTGTAAAAGAAAAGCAATAAATGATAGAAGTGAGATGATAAACATAAGTTTGAAATCATGGAAATAATGATAAGAATCCATAAGAAAAGAGGAAAGTAAATGAAATCATATAAAACACATAAATCATAATATAAATATCTATGTAAAAAAGATAGGTGAAACTAATTTTGACACATAGTCAAGTGTATCAGATATATAAAAATGGATCACAAAATCCAATTCAAAATCATAATGAAGAACAATGTGAAATAACACCATGTTGTGCATTGTCACAAATACTGATAATTTTTTTTGCAAATATTATCCATGAAATTTGAAACATCTATATAAAATTGGATCCTAATGGTAACCAAAGTCTCATCAGTCCTCATGAAAATCTATGCGAAGAATTCTCTCTGAATCTACTCAACATAAATTATAGGTGTAGCTGAAGGATCATGCTCATGAGGGATCTCCTACATAGAATAATCAAGAAGAGGAATAGGTGCCATAATAGTAATGGTATTCGTGGGTGAGAAAGAGGCACCACTAGTGGAGAAGAAGGAAACATGAGTGGAGAAGGAGGTGTCATCAACAAAGAAGAAGGATATTCCTTATGTTGGTGACCTATGGAAGTAGGAATAATTGGTGAAGGTGTCGATTAAGGGTGATCATGAAGGTGGTGCTGGAGAATATGATAATGATTAATGTGATGGGTATTGCAATAGTTTCAAATACAATATACCTCCCCATATTTAGGAATATATTTAGGTAACAATTTAGGTGGAGGTATAGCCTTATCTTTTGGATGATAAATGGTGGGATGTAATGTGTCAATATACTACCAATTTTTTTGACAATAAGTGGAAGAGTGATTATTTATATCATAGAAGCAACCGATACAATTATTAGTAGAGTTTGTGGTTGTACTAATGAAAGAGATAGAAGGAAAAGTTGGGGATGACTGATATAACTAGTGGTCTTTGGTCTAGTGACTAAAAAATTTATAGATATAATAATAAATTTGATCAACCAATTGAGCAAGTATTAGATCAATATATATTAAAGGAATAAGGTCATTTCCAAGGGAAGGCAAGGATAAAATAGAAATTGGACTAGGCTCATCTGAAGGTGAAAAAGGAAAAGAAACAAGAGGAGGCTCAACTAAAGGGAGAGGAGTAGAAACTAGAATAGGCTCAGATAAATTTGAGGATGGTCATGCAGAAGGATTAAGAGCAGTAACTAACATCTCTAGGGGAAGTAAACTAGAAGGATCTTAGTATCTAACAAAATGGTAATGATTGGTCATGGCATGATCCATGGGCATGATTCTAATAGGCTCTTTTGAAAATAGAGGTGTACCATGAAATCACTCCATCTATGCCCTAAAAAAATGGAATAAGAATAGAATTAGGAGCTATAAATGAAGGAATGCTACAATAAAAACAAAAAGAATAAAATAAAGAAGTACAATATCAAATAATCTTGACATTTCTAGTTTGGCCAAGACCACCTAAAAATGGGTGATCTAAAGCATAACCATCATCATAGTCAGGCATATGCAAGCTGATGGTACATGTAAGTATGACCTTATCATGTAAATTATGATGATGGAAATATTGTCTAGTCTTAGTTAAAACCACAGGTATATCATTGATAAGAGGTTGATGGGATCAAAGTTACAAAGAGGGATGAAATTGGGTGATGATATGAGGGGATAAATCAAAAGTTTTGATCATGAGGCTAATCTCATCCATCTCATCATCATCAAAATATAGGGGGATAGGTGGTATTTTCACAATGATTTTAGGGTGACCATTATAACCTTGAGTGTAATTGATAAAATAATAAAGATTCGAAATTCCATAAATGAGATACTAAGCAAAGGTTCAAGGGTAGTAATTTTTAAAAACACCATGTTCATGGAATTATTTGAAATTCTAAGGGTTTGTGCCTCCTTGAATCTTGTAAATAACACCATTATGCAATAATTTGAATCATTGGCATATAAATGATAAAAAAACCCTCATAAAATATGTCCAAGGCCTACCAAACAAGATGTTATAAGAGAGGGGAAATTTAAAGATCATAACTTTCATGCAAACTGTGATAAGAGGGATAGTAATGGGAATCCACCCATAACTTATAAGCAGCATTTTACTTCTATCATAGCCTTGACATGTGATACACATGGAATTAATATTATATTTAAAATATCCAAGTGTTTTAATTAAAATAATGGAGGCAATGAAAGTACCTGAACCCTCATTAATTAAGGCATGTTTAACTTGGATATTGCCATTTTAGAAACTAAAGAATAGATAAGGATCATCCACATGAAACATAATCTCATCAAGAATCATGGAAGTGATAGAAAACATAAGGAAATAGATGTGTCCTCTATTTCATCAACATGTATGGACATTTCTTCGCATTATTGAAGGATACTATCTTCAGATCCAGACAAGGTAGCTTCATGTCTTGCTAGAGTAGGATGAGGGATGCTCTTTTCAAATAAAATTTGCATTAAATGGTTATGATGATAGGAGGACATTCTAATTGATTGAAATAAATGTATTTGAGATGAGAGATGAGAAATATCCACAATGGGGTCCCATTCATCATAACCCATGGGGGGGATTGGTAGATATAGGCATATAATGTTTCAAGAGATCTTGTGAAGCAAGGTTAGAAGTTTAATTAAAATTATGTTGGTAAGGTGTAGTTAGTTTGGGTTAAGTACAAATAGGTTGATTGAATTTATGTGGTGGGATGGTTGATTGAGGTATTTCTTGTAGCTAGGTTGAACAAATACTATTGGAATGTTGGGAAATGTTGTCTAGGTGTGTAAATATTGGAGGAAGGGTAGAGATAATGTGAGAGTATGATCAAGTTGAGTTGTTGAGAGTGGTTCTTTGAATTTTATAATCTCCTCTTACCCTAACTCCATGAGATGTGATGGGGAAGTGTCTTGAATGATGTGGAACATTTTATAAGCTTGGTGTGTGGGTGTTAAATTGGTATCAATAAAAGCAACTACTCTTTGTATGTTAGTTATATCTACCACATTTTATTCATTCGTACAGAGGTCTATAAGACTTTAAACATTATTTTTATAGGGATTATGCTTGTATATTCTAATTTATGGTTTAGAAGAGGATATTTTTATATATCAAGATCAACATTAGCTTGATTTAAAGCTTTATTTTTGTTTTGTGTTTCATGAGCCTTAAAATATATGACATCTAATTGTTGACACTTGTGAATATGTGATTCATGATAAAATTTTGGGCCAAGAAAAAAACCCATAGATAGATTGTGCAATTATCTACAAGTCTCCTTAGAATGGACCCAAATTACATGAAACCAACACAATTTATTTGGATCATACCATGATTTCAATGGATGAGTGGGGTCAAGATCTTATTGTATATGTCTTGGAAGACACTTTTGAAGTTTGGATAAGGATAATGGTTTATGGATATTATGTGATTGGCTTACAAATATATATTATTAAGAATGTTGTTCAAAGGGGGAGCATGTTCTATAGAGTTTTTAGGAGTGATGGCTTAAATGTTGTGAATAGTATCATAAGTATCGGTAACACCATCATTAGTTGCATGAAATTTTTTATTTTTAATGAGCATTTGAATGCTCATTGTAGGTTGAGATGGTTCAAATTGGTACATGAGATAGTATTTTCACTTAGATTGGTAAAGGGATTATTCTAAAGTTGTTGGAGAGAGTGTCCTAACCTAATATTATAACTTGGGGTAGAGAGCATTAGTGAATGGGTGGAATAGTTTATCATACACTATATTATTCTCACATTTTTTAGATAAGCTATTCTATTTTTTTATGAAGGCTCATGCCATTTTAGTTTTAAGTTGTTTAAAATTTATGAAGTGACCTAAGTTATTCTCTAGAAGATAACTAGTGTGAAATTCTTGGACTAGTGAGTTAACTAAGTCTTCAAGGCTAGTGAAAGGATGATTTTTTAGTTGATTGTACCAATTTAAAGCTTCTCTTGAGAGTTTTTTAGCTAATAGTTTTGTAGAAACAAAGGTATGGAGTTTGACTTAATATTTATAAAGGGTAAAAATGTCTTTAAATACAATGTGGGATTGGTGGACCCATTATAGGTGATGGTAGGCATGATACCTCCTATGTTTATATTAGTAATTTGATGTAAATAGGTTCATTTTGGATATGTTTGATTACTTTATTAATGAGGGGTAGTTGAGGAATAATTTTACCATGGGAATACCTAATGGGGGGTTGATGGGGGCATTTATATTTTTTACTCCCTAGGAAACCTGTTAGGGTTGGCTTTGAAGGTTAATGAGATGGTTTTGCATCTACATCTTTTAATTTGCATTATGGGTTTGAAAAGTATGAATTGATTGAGTTTTTGTAATAATATTTGGTTAGTTTGAGTAGTATTTTGACTAGTGTGTGTAACATGTGATGCATTGGTAATGGTATTAATGGCTTGAGTTGTACTATGAGTAGTAGCATGCACCACACTAGTGGTGTGGGAAGCATTGGTAGAAAAGGAAAAACAAGTAGCATGATTAGTATTTGAATAAAAATAATAACTAATAACATGATTAACATTTATAGCAGAAATGCACTAGTGACTTAATTAAAGAGAAGGGTATTTGGAAAAAGGCCCACTAGAAGTTGAACCTACCATTTTAGTGGATACACTTAGCATGGAAGTTAAATAAGTCATAAAATAAGATGTCATGGTGTGTGAAGGAGACATAATGCAAGGAAAAGGTTGAAAATCAAATAAATTATTTTCCCCAAATCTGTGAGAGAAAGTAGGGGAGGGTGAAATAGGTTCTTCTACTTGAGGACCTATCATAATGTAATAAATGGTTGAAGAGTCATTTACACTATGTTGAGGAAATTAGTTAGTGAAGAAGAGATTGTAAATTTGTAATCTAAATCATGCTCATCTTATGAGGAGAAAAAAATATTATGAACTGAGGATGAATTGGGAGGAGTCCCATAAGTGGTAGTGCAAGTGGAAACATGGACATTGCTTTCATCTAAGGTGGGATCCACAAGTAATGTCTTGGAAAGCCTATTAGGATTTTTAAAAATCATCATGTTTGTTAGATTTAACTCTGTATTATACTCAAATAATAAGTTTATGATGAAGGAAAGAGGATAAAATATTGATGGAAATAAGGATCAATTGATAGGATACAAAATTAGATAGTTTGACATTATTCTATAAAATAGGAAATAGAACATGGAACAATAGGACACAATCATATAGGTTGACTGTGTACTACTAGATATAAAATAGAACTAGAATATAAGATACACATTCAGATAGGTCAAATATGTATTCTTGAGGGAAAATATAATTAGGTTGACAAAGATACACAATTGAACATAATGATTGTGTATTGAAGGCAAACAAGATGAACAATCTATAAGAGACTATCTTAATAGGGATGACAATATTCTAAAAAAATTAAAAAACATTGCAAGATAATATCTAAGAAAATAAAATGAAGCACATAATCATTTGCATAAATGTGATTGATCCAATTGGAAAACACAACACAAACCTTGTATTAATGTTGGATAATGAAAGTTTCATAATAAAAATACAATGATCAAAGAGGAAGGAACAACTTGAATGTAAATGATAACTAATTGGTCATTCCTAAATATTGTTAAGTTATAATAACATTTAAAATTAATTTGATGAGGATTTAGCTATAATAAGGAACTAAAAATCAAAATATAGATAGTTTCAAGTAGTTTATGCTGAAAGGGATCTGTATTAGTGATGGTACTGGCTTGGTATTGGTGCTTACACAATCAATTCACAATCCTACATCAATGAGGGTGTCTGGTGATTTGTCAATATATACCATCAGCCATGTGTTTATACTTGGATAAAAAATGAAGTTGGCTTCCCCTTGTTGTTGAAATCCAAGTAAGTAGACCTTGGGAAGAAAAATGTTTCATGTTTTTTTGTGTAAATTGATTTTGAAGTGTGTGCAAAGGATAAAAATTATGTGACTAAATCTATAAATTAAAAAAAAACACCTAATTAATCTATGTTTGTTATTCTAAGAATGAAAGAAACTAAAATAAAAAATGAACTAATTACTAGCAAAATAGGCTAATTGTGTGGCTATGATGAGTACAAAGTTAGTTCAGATGACACTATATGCACATAATACAAAACATAATTCATAGGGTTGCTACTATTTTTCATAAAAAAGATATAAAATAACACATTCAAATAGGTTGAATATGTATTCTAGATAGAAGACATGATATAGAACTATGTCAAGCTATTCAACCCAGTTCACTGTAGGGTTATAGTTTTATAGACTGCAAACTTATGAAAAATCATATTAGAAATGAAAACTAAAATGATATAAAAGGTAAGAATTAACCTTGGTGGTTTTGAATATGCTTAGTTTAAAATTTCTTATGTTGTGTTGCTCAAGTGCTAATTTAAATATTCTTCGAATGGAGTCAACTGGCTTGACTATGCCTATAAATCTATATGCTGAAGAAAAAGAATTGTGAATAGATTTAACTGGATTGAGTATGTATTCAATCTTATAATTTAAGAAGAAAACTATGGCTAGGTGATTGATCTAGTCACCTATATTTGGGGAAGACCTAGATAGACAAATCATAGTTGTTTTGTGTTGACTATGTGATAAACATGTGCACAAACTATTAGAATTATACCGACATGTTATATATAATACTAAACAAATAAAAATATAATATGATGATAAAAAATAATGAATGGAATAAAACCTACAAAGCTTTGAATCAGGTTAGGTTCACCATAATGTATACAAAGGAAAATTCATCTGACCTATTAAACAATCCTAACTCAGTGAAGATAAATCCTACTTATACTTTCATTTGTTGATACATTAGATATTCGGGGTCATGAATAATATAAATCTTCTAGCCTAACCAAGGGATCTCTTAAAACAATAACATCACTAGAGAGGGTTCTAAAGCCTTTAGTCAAGTAACACTATGCCATAACCCTATCTAGGTCCTATGTTTTCATATTCACTAGGTATATCCAAATTAAATTAAAATATAATCTAGTGCTCATTAAAGCTTGTGGCACAATGTGGGGATAATAAACATAAAAATTAAACAAGCATATAAGATCTATACTCAATTCAAAGTATAGGAAATCCTAATGCATGGGAGATAAATAAAAATTCAAATCTATCAACTTTAACAAAATAAGAACAAAGTTAGGAATACTTACTTTTGAAGATGAACCTACCATACCTCAATCTCTCCCTTGGCCAAGATGCTTCACAAGAGGTTATTGTGGTATGTAAAGATAATAAGAATAATTTAGATCTAGGCTACACTACTTCTCTATGCATCCAAAATACTTCTCCACAAGACAAGATTCATATATCTAAAGAAAGTATTGAAACCCTAAGCAATGATCCTCAAGTATAATGGTGAATAAGTAGATGAACAATATAATATTCTTCTTCTTCTCTTTCATAAATGACATAAATGGATATGTATATATAGTTGAATCTAACCCTAAGCCTTTCCAAAAGTTTAGCTGAGAAGGTCATCCCAATTCAACTATGTATCATTAATTGATAAAAACAAGTTAGGTATCAATTCAAGTCAACTAAGGCTGACCTAGACCCATAACATGCAAATATCAGTTTGAATACAAGGTTGGCCTAGGCTGATAATGTACAATAAATATCAAAAAGGGTTTTAGGCTTATGTAAGTGATAAGTAGGTGGTGAATTATTTGGAGTGTGTAAGAGAGTAGGCAAAGCTTAGGGAAATATATAAGAGAAGATTATGTAGATAAAAATTAGTGGTATAGGGGATAACAATCCTATAAGCACTAATGGTCTACCCACCCCTTTCCTAGTGCACCCTTTAATGTGTGTAATTCGAGATATTGAGACACGAGGGGTTATTGTAAGAGAAAAAGCATCAATAATTGATAAAGTTTGAAAATATTATGTGGATATACACACCTCCTGGATAATAGTGCATGTTAGTCTTGTTTGTTTACTATGGACATATATTAGTCAAATGCGACTAATTATTGATAGAGAAAGATAGATAAAATATATATGTGAAATCACATGAACAAGAATAAAATTTGATAATATTCATAGACAAGATCACTCTCCCTAGACAATAATGAAATCCACTTATGTCAATTGACTGTAGACTTATTTACATGGACTATGATGAAAATCTAACTCTTGCACCTTATGCATCTATATTTTAATTTATTATGATCTTAATTAAATATTCACCTTGAAATAAATGTCTAATTCTATAACATTGTTTTGTTTCTAATTTTTTTGTCAATCTTAGTTTAAAATTTTCAATTTTATGAATCCATCACTTGTTCATTTGAAATGAGGCTTGACAAATTTAAAGGATTTTCAAATGTTTTTAGTAAAAAAATCCCTTCAATTTTTTTTGGACATAATTAATGATAGGAGTGTGAAATATTATGCTTTTTCAATATAAGGAGAACCTATAGATATGCATTGTCTCAATAGGCTCATTATTTCAATAGTCCTAACTAACCAATTGGTATAGAGAGATAATACACATGCCTCCTTTATCTTGAGTAAGGAAACAAATACCCCAAATAACTCACACGTAAATAAAGTGACTGAATATACTTTTGAATCACTTTATCTACCATATTAAGACTTACATCTACAATACATACAATACTACAGATTAATGAAAAATTTAAATAAAAACAATACGTATATTTACCATAGATAGCATGACTACCTCTTTAGATTTAAAATCTGTGGTTTGAATTTTCTATTATAACAATAAATCTCTTCCACATTGATTACACCAACCAATATCTCTAAATTCTCTTATATAGATAAGAAAGATGCCTACAATAGGGATTATAAAGAAACTAACTTAAAAATAAGTCTTATTTAAAGTAGATTTGAAAAACAAGTCTTCTTAGAGATAATAATTTACTATTAATAGCATAAGGTAAACAAATCAATAACTTGATTGGAGCTCTTCTCTAATAATAGTTTATGGATAAGTATGCATTAATTACTGATTATCATTAAATTATGTTACAATAAATACTAAAAGTATATCTTAAAATTATACAATAGTGTATGAGTAATTAAATACAATAACAACATGATCATAATTTGTGGCGTTTCCCTATCATGTCAAACACTAGCCTGCTCCTTGTTGAAAATTAAGGTAAACAAGACATTTGATTGTTTATAAAAGTAATTTCCACTACTAGAGACCTTATCGCACCTAGAGATTAGATTACATGTCCTATCCTAGAAAATAATTTCAAGATATTAGCCTTTGAATTACTTAATATCTTGATTATTTAAGAGTCCCATATGTCATTCTTTGGAAAATGGGGTTGCAACCTTTGATTTCCAAGTGGAATGATTGGTAGTGAAATTATGGGTACCGCTTCTAAAAAATATTTTCTAGGTCTTTTACATTAGATTATGAGTCCCTTCTCATCTATTTTTGGTAAGTTTTAAACAAATGATGGATTTTGAATTCTTCTCCTCAAATGTCCCTTTCTAAATTGAACATCATATGAAATGCCAAGCTCGAGCCCAAGCTTAGCACTTTATTTAATGTATTTTTTAACAGGTTATACTATATGGGAATAGGCTCAAACATATTTAGATTCTTAATGCTAAGTTCCCTTCATATTCTAGCCATTTTAATTTTAAACATTTATTCTCAAATTATGCTCAAGGTCAAAAATCTTTAAAATGGATTCATAGTTTATTTCATCCTTTTTATCTAAGCCTTTCAATTAGAGAATGCCTTTATTTTGGTAAAATTCTCAATGGTTGACATACATTACTTTTCTATGATTTTTTTCAAAGCTATAATTTTGTTTTAGATTTAGAAGTCTATAAATTTAAATATATTAAATAATGAAAACATTTCTCTTTAGTTTTATGTTAGTGATAAAGTGTTTGTGATCTCTTCAGCCCATTTTTAGATTCAATTTTAGGTAGAAAAAGTGTTTTTGGAGTTTCATCATCTCTAGGAACTACTCATATATTGGGGGAATGAAACTTGTACTATGAAATGAGTTAGTCTAGATCCTCCACTACAAGGTTTCCCTCCATTGACACTTTGATTTACTAGAGCCACTCCCACAATCGCTTCTCATCCCAAGGGGAGGGGATGGAGTCCACTGCCACATAAAAAGCCTTATATTCATATGAATCAATGATTTTCCCTATGAAAAATGGCGAGACTATAGGTATTTTTATGCCTCCATCTCTTAATTTAGGAATAATAGTTTTAATGGTTTCTAAAAATAACGCTCAAGATGGATGGTTTGAAATAGATCTACCTTCAAGATAGCCCTTTTCTTGGAGTTTTCATCCTCCCAAGGATGATCCACCACCACTAACTTCTAGTGTTGTTTCCTAAGCATGAAGTTCACACTTGCCTTGGTGTTTTGTAATATTAATTTGTTAATAATTTTTTATATCCATATTTAGATAACCTTTATGTTAAATTATTTTCAATTGTATTTTTTACCAGCATAAATAATACTCTTTGAATACCAACCAACCACATTTTTAAAAAATTGTCTTTAATTTTTTTTGAATAATAAATATATACATGAGATCCAATAAATGAATGTTCACCTTTATTATATAGGTTCAAACTTCATAACATGATATATATTTTAAATTGTTTCCTTTATACACTTAAAATAGATGTTTATGTTTGAGATAAAGGTATAGATCCATAGCATAATATTTTTTAACAATATAAATATACATGATGTTTTTTCTAACATTTTATATTAAAACCCTATTTAAGATTTTTACACCTTTATGATTAGATATTATGTGGGAATGTAAGTAATATAAATCAAACATAGGTCATGTAAGGATATCATCATTGCAGTAATGATATTTATTCATTTAAAACTTTTAGGGATCTATGTGTGTGTGTGTGTGTGTGTGCGTGTGGGGTCATGTAAGGATATCATCATTGCAGTAATACACACACACACACACACACACAGACCCCTAAAAGTTTTAAATGACTAAATATCATTATTGCAATGATGATATCCTTACATGGCCTATGTTTGAAATACACACACACACACACACACACACACACACACACACACACACACACACACACACACACACACACACACACACACACTCTGCAATGATGATATCCTTACATGGCCTATGTTTGATATATATATATATATATATATATATATATATATATGCCTTTGTGGGACTCAAAATAGTTTGTAGGCCTTATCTCTTATCAAAATTTTGAAGTTTTTTTTTCATGGGGGTGGGTGGGATATATATATATATATATATATATATATATATATATATATATAATTTTTATAGCTTTGTGGGACTCAAAATAGTTTGTAGGCCTTATCTCTTATTCAAATTTTGAAGTTTTTTTTTCATGGGGGGGGGGGGGTGGGATATATATATCCCACCCCTCCATGAAAAAAAAACTTCAAAATTTTAATAAGAGATAAGGCCTACAAACTATTTTGAGTCCCACAAAGGTATAAAAATTAGCCATATATATATATATATATATATATATATATATATATACCTTTATGGGACTCAAAATAGTTTGTAGGCCTTATCTCCTATTAAAATTTTGAAGTTTTTTTTTCATTGGGGGGGGGGTGGTGGCTATTTATGCGATTTCACACATAGAAGTCATGAGGGAGATACCTTCCATAATTTACAATGTCATAGTGGAAAGATACACCATATATATATGGGGTATCTTTCCACTATGACATTGTAACTTGTGGAAGGTATCTCCCTGACTTCTATGTGGTAAACCACAAATAGCCACCCCCCAACCCCCCTCCACCAACCCCCGCCCCACCCCAACACCCCCCCCCCCCGCTCCCCCTGCCCCGCCCAATGAAAAAAAAATTCAAAATTGTAATAAGAGATAATGCCTACAAACTATTTTGAGTCCCACAAAGGTATCAAAAAAAAAACTTATAGTTGAATATAAAGGCAATACTTTAATAATAATATTTCAAATTAATTTTGGACTAGTATGTCAATAGGTGAGCATCTAATACACTAAGTATTTATTTTTGAATCTAATCAACTGATCACATTCCTTTTTGAAGTATGAACAATATCAAATTATCTTGCTTCTAACGGATGTCATGCATTGGTAGTTTAATGTTTTAGTATCATGTTTGGAAGTTTTTGATGTGGTTTATACCAAATGTGTCATCGAGGTCGATGTGATGACATATATTAATGTTACTATATTATTATTATTATTATTATTATTATTATTATTATTATTATTATTTTTGTTGTTTTTGGTGTTGTTAGTGTTGTTTTTTAATTAACGAATGATGACATTAACAACATATTAGCCTTGTATGAAAAAAATAGTCTATATACGAGGTTATAATCTATGAAAACAAGATTGATATCGTATTGACTTCAACTTTGTCAATAACAACATATGATTTTATTATCATCTCAGAACCTTGTCCCTTTTAAATCTACTCAAAATTAGTAGCAATGGAAATCATGAACCCTTATGGTGATGGCTTACTAGTGAATTTTGGCTTGACGGTGGCCCATTATCATGGAGATGGAGGCATCTGAGTATAAGAAGCAAGACATACTAATGGTTTCATTCTATGACCTATAAAATCATAAATGGAGGGATCTATCAGTGGATTTAGGGGAGAAGAGAGTGGTTGGCCCTATCCTATCAATTGAGAATGGAAAGGGAAAGGAGGGCATAAGGTATTTTCTATGGAATGGAGGCAGATTTAACATAGATTAGAGGCTAACAAATTGCAAGCCCAGATCTAAGGCAACTAGTCGAACCCAAGGATGCATGGGACATTTGAATCCATGGAATATTTAGGGTTTGATCTATAAATTTGAGATAATAGGAGGATGGAAATAAGGGAGGGCCGATCCAATGCTATTAGAGTTAAAAGCACAATCAAAACTTGGAGACCATAAAATAAGATAGGTATCAGGTGGAAGATCACTTGCAAAGGTTATGGGAGGATTTAAAATCTCTCTTATGATTCTATCCAAGGATACCCATGTTTTTCTATTTGATAAACAAGAGATGGAAATTATTCTTTCAAAGGAAGAATGGCCAACTACAAAAGGACTGATTTGTAAGTTTGAAGGGTTATGGTTGAATCTACCAGCTTTACATGAGTGGATCTTGACTTGATGACAATCTAGGGTAGAAGGTATAATATAGATTCATCCCTGTTCTAAAATTTTTTAATTCTAATTTTTAATTATGTAGTAGATAAAAAGGCTATTTTTAATGACATGGTTTGGGACTAAGATAAACACACTCTGCTAGTAAAACCATGGAATCTATATTTTAATGTCCAAACTAAAATTTTTAATATAAAATTGATTTTGATTAGGCTTTCAAATATTCCTTACTAGTTTTGGGATGATTATGTGTTTTTAGCCATTGAAAATACAATAGGAAATATTTGTACCACTGACAAATTGATTGATGTTAAGGGACATTCCACATATGCTCATATTTTTGTTTATGTAGATTTTAGTAAAGATTTAACTTCTCAATTAGAACTATGGTTGGGGGAGAAAAAATGGATGCAATCCATTGACTTTGAAGGGATCACTTTTAGGTGCATAAGATGATTCAAAAGAGGTCATCTTGTGAATGATTACCTAAGTTTCAAATTCAAGAAAACTATATCATGGTGGAAAAATGTAGAAATTGAACATAATACAATTCCAATTACAAAGGATAGTGGAAGTGATAATGAGGGATTAGAATCAGAGATCCACTTGGAAGAAGAGGACTAGAATCATAAAAATGAAACTCTATGTTGTGAGGTAATGACCAAAGAGGGGGGTTGCTACTATGTTACATGAGAGGACTAATGGAAATGTAGAGTTTAGATCAAATCCAGTAGCCTGGTCTCTATTAGAAAGAGAAAGAGTGCTTGACTTAGCACAAACACATAATAAAGTGGATTTTATAGATATATCCACCCCCATATTACCAAACCCCAAGGAGGAAGGAGAATGGAAAACTGTTAGTAATAAAAAGAAAGGCAAAGGTAAACAAGGTTTGAAACCCATGATAATGTCTCTCAGATATAAAAAATAAAATCTCATGGGAGATTATTATTTGGTATCTTATTTTTTTTGTTTGGGCATTATCTATTGTTAAAAATCTTAGAATTTGAGGCCATTTTCTTGTTGCTTCTTTGTTGTTCTTTAGCTATTTTTCTTCAGTCTTTTACTATCGAGCAAATTGTTATATTTGGATGGTGTGGCTTTGGCTTTGTGTTTATGTTATACATTAAGGGATCCTAGTTCAAAAAAGCCTACCCTTTATCCTTAATAAAAAAAACAAGATTGGTATCATGTTGAAAGCATTTGAGAATCACCTTTTTGTGCATGTAACCCTTTTTCCTATGGTAGTTCATCACTATTTATTGAGATACAAAGAATGTATGTGTTTTTTTAGTATTTTGTTTTATTATTTTGTTCTTGTTATGAATAAATATTGGTTTGTTTTATTTCTTTTATTCACCACCATAAACCTTAATATAAAAAGAAAAAAACTGTCGGCAATAAAAATTACAAAAAAATATTCTCACCCCACTCAAGCAAAAACAATGATACAATCTTAACCCAATTAATAATGGTTTAATGCCTAATCCCTAATCTATCCATACAGAGATATCATAATGAAT
>JARHVA010000351.1:4122500-4130000 GCA_037957365.1 Torreya grandis | reverse complement strand
AAGGATAATTATACACACATCACTTGTGCATCAATCACTGATGACTGATGTTATATATTTGATATCAATAAATATATAGCTGGGGTACCATTAGATATATATAGTAAATTGAGTAATTAATTTTTAAACCAATGTAAGGCCTATATCTATATATGGGAACTCGACCACCCTTATTTATATCTAAGAAGGAAAATCCCACTTATCTATAGATAAACAATAAATTTATTTATTGCATTAATCAAGGGACCCTATCTATATATGGGCACTCACCTATCCCTATATATATCTAAGGAGATACAATGGTGTGCATGGTTTGAACCTATAATCTTCAAGTTTTGAGAATAATGAGTTGACCAATTAATCCACCCCACTTTTTTAGATATGGATATGGCCATAATAAATCAATTCCATACCCATATCCCATATATATAGGGTAGGTCCCTTCCAAATGAATGAATCAATGTGAATCATATTACATATATAATCTGATTGGATCATTTGATCATAACAAATAGGAATGAATGATATAAAAACACCATATTTCATTATGAACAATGACACGATCATGTGACCACCCTCCAGTCTATAGATATAAATTTTCATTGGCATTGGCCCAATGTATAATTTAACTATCAAAATATATATTGGTACCCCCACCCCACACATGGATTTAAATATAGATTTAAAGTAAATAGTGATATGAATCAAGGTAAATCAATGCTATCGGTTATATCTAGTTCACTATATATATTGAATGAGTATATCAATGGTAAAATAATTCTATTAATGATCTATGCTACTACATTACATATAAAATATGTATGGTATGACTGAAGTGAACCAGTGTGCATAATGTCTAACATGGTATGAATGACTTGTGTGACGTAATACACATCCATATCATAAAATATACCAATTGCATATTTATATGTAACACATGATGTTGATGTGATATATAAAAAAATGGGTATGGGTAACATTAGGTGATGAATAATGCCTAAGTTATTTATATGATAGTTGGTTTTGATCACATGATGTCATTGAATGGGCTTCATTATGTATGAGTTGCGTTGTTGTGATGGGCCATTTGAATAATATGATTCTATTAAATATAACTATATATTATAGTACTTATCTTGTCTTGAGATAATAACCTTGACTCATGACTCACATACAAATCATCTCATATGCATGTATCTCATGCATACATGTGACATCATAGAGGTTACATGTAACATGATACAAACATATTATCTATAGTTTGGAACCATATATATATGGGGTTGATATCTCATGCTAATTTTTTAGGCACACTTTCGAAATATTACATTCCCATAATTTAAATAATAATAAAAATAGTGTTATTGTGTTGATTTTTGACCTATAATCCACCTAATATCAAATAAAATAACAAAAAAAGGTGGTTAGATAAGTGTAGGTCACCAATGCGACCCATGTCATCCTAATCATACAAATTTGGCTTGATCTTAAAGTGAATTTGGGTGATTATACATATATGTGCCTTAAATCATTTGCATTTATCTTGTTCACAAGTGGATATGGTGATGTTTTTTGTATTTTAGTATGTGGGACTTAATTGCATTGATGACCCATGCACACAAAATAAAATCTTATGTTACCTCATTCACACCACTTTGGCTTGAATTTTAAGTGAATTAGGGTGATCATGCATAAATGTTTAAAAAAATTTCCCCATTTCCCTAGTCACAAGTGGATATATTGTTTTTGTGTCCTTTTGGTCTATAAAGAACCTAATTAAAATTAAAATAGACATAAATGGGTAGTTGGGTGTACGAAGGTCACCAATGAAGCCTATGTTTCCCTAATTAAACCACATTGGCCTAGATTCAAAATGGATTGGGGTAATCATACATAAATGTGCCCAAAATTATATACATTTTATTGGCCACATGGATATAGTCATGTCATATTACTTTTATCTTATAAGGGACCTAATTTTAAGTAAAATCAACATAAATGAGTGGTTGTGTGAGTATTGATTACCAATGGGACCTACATTGTCCCAATCACACAAATTTGGCATTCAAAGTGAATCGAGTTGATCATGCATGAATGTTTCCCAAATCATTTTTTTCCTCATTGTAAGTGGATATGGTGTTGTTGTGATTATTTTTACCTATAAACCATCAAATTTCAAGTAAAAATGGCATAAAGTGGTGGTTTGGTGTGCACACATCATCAATGTGATGTATGTTGCCCCAATCACACTACTTTAATTTGAATTTAAAGTGATTGAGGGTGATCATGCATACATGTACCATTAATTTTTCATATTTCCATGGTCACAAGTGGACATGGTGTTGTTTTGTATATTTTTGTAATATAGTGAATCTAATCACAAGTAAAATAGGCATAAATTGGTGATTGGATGTTTAAGGGTCTCCAAGCAACCTACTTTACCACAAACACACATATTTTTTTCTAATTTGAAGAGAAATGGGGTGGTCATGCAGAAATGTGCCTAATGTTTTTTACATTTAACTTGGTCATAAGTTGATATTGTGTTTTTGTGTCATTTTTGTCCTATAAAGGACTTAATCACAATTAAAATTGGCATGAAGGGGTGGTTGGGTGTGCATGGGTCACCAATGCAACCTATGTTTCCCCATGCACATCAATTTAGCATGAATTCAATTTTAATTGGGTCGACCATGCCTAAATATATATTAAAAAAATCCTTAATTACCATAGCTTAAAATGATTATGGTGTTGTTGTCACTTTTTAGCTTATAAGGGACCTAAGCATAAGTAAAATAGACATAAATTAGTTATTGGGTGTGTGTTATTTTGTAAACTTTAATTTTGGCAAACTAAGAACTCTTATAGACTATCTCCCAAATTGTAAGTCATGTAGATGTGAGACCAATTCTAGAAGATGAAAAGTGACTCTAATTTTTTATATTTATTAGAATAAATTTGAAGTAAAAATTTTAACATAATTAATTTTAATAAACACCCCCCCCACCCCCCACCTTTTAATTTCTCATCTTATTGCATTCTAAGGCCTTAAAATTGAATCTCTTATGAATGTGTAGGCTTAATAGTTTGTACACTTTATTTCATGTATGTGCTACAATGGTTACATCCTTTGTTATTTATAATTTAAAGAAAGATGCCTTTTGTCTAATAAATGTCTTGGATTCTAGAGACTAAGGCTTGAACCTGAAAACATAGCCAAATCCATGTTTTTAATCACAAATAAAAAATCCAACTTCTATCATCATAAACAATATGAATTTCATCAATAAATTTCCTAAAACTATTATTACAACATTAATCACACTCTTCTTTTCTAAATATGTCTTTTATATATCTTTTTACTATTTTAATGTTTCTACGTATGTTGGTTTCTAAGCATGTTTTCTTAGGCTACTATATGCTACAACTATACATGCCTATATAGGTTTATGTATTTATTTTATTGATCCAAATTCAAAAAAAATTATATGTTCACAAATTAGGTTAAATTCTATACACATTTTAAAAAAATAAAAAAGACTATTTTTATTTTTTTTTGAGTTAGTTATGGGTGGGGTGAGAGGGGGAAGCACATAACTGACTATACATTTTTATTTTTTTCTTAAAGATTAATTTACTTGTAAAATAAAATATAAAAATATAAAAATATGGGTTGCAAACTAGATGATCTTATCTAATTTTCACCAAAGGATTTCAAACAATACTAAATGACATTAAAAATGAGGGGCCACATGACCGACTATTTACTCCATTTAAAAAAAATATTAATTCATCTTCAAATTTTATATGTTATACCTACTTATACTTCATCATTTTTTTAAAAAATTAGTAATTTATAAAATATACTTGAAATGCTAAAATTCATGTTAATATATCACCTTCATATTTTGAGTGTAGTCATTTCAAATAATCTATAAAAGTTAAGATTTATCATTAAAAAAAAAAAAAAACAAACCATGTTCACGGGTAGGCCCCATTTTATCCCCTAACTTGTGAAATTACCAACATATTAGAGATTAACCCACATTATAGTCATGTATGTCCAATACCTACTTTATTGCATAAAACAATCAAAACAATGTTTCACCATGAGAAAACCTAAAAAAATAATAATAAATTTTCATTAGCCTTACCACTAACAAAAAATCACAATAAGTGTCATTGAATAAAATATCAAATGAACCTATGCATCCTTACATACACATTAAAATTCAACACAAAAAATCATTGCCATAGAGCATAGCAGATAAATATCTATAAAAATGGTCCCTAGATATATCAACCACTCACTATTATGATACACATCTAACCTTGTGACACATGTCAATGATCCCTCCCCATGTGTCAACAATAGGGTAGCCCGATGGTATTAATCCTCAAAATTAAAGGGAAATTATTGGTTATGCAAGGAAATAATCATTGTAGTAATGACATTAAATTATATGAAACTTTTGGATATGTCATTAAGGATAAATCCACACACACACATACACATATGGATTTTTACTCTATGACATTTTAGGTGGAAGGTATTACCCCTATGAATTATATGTTGTAAATCACATAAATAGGTTTATAAAACTATATAAATTGTAGCAAGAGATAAGGCCTACAAACTATTTTTAGAGTCTGACAAAGATAATTCTCTAAATAAATAATAAACTATATACGAACTACCCTATGCTTTTATACAAAAACATTACTAAAAAACCAAATCCAAATTTATCTTATACTGGTGACATTGATAGGCATGCACCTAAAGCACTAATCTTTTTATTATGTACTTGATCAATAGTCAACACCATATTTTGGAGGATGAATATGATTAGATTCTCTTGCTTTCAATGTGTGTCAGACATTAGTGCCTCCATATTGTAGTACCAATTTTTATGACCATTGATGTGTTTTTTTCTAGATATGTTTTCAACATCTATATGCTAGTATATATTTATGTTCCTATGTTAAATGCCATTAATATTTTTTCTAGATTTTAATGTGTATGCATAAAGATGTATAGGTTCACTTTATGTGTAATTAACCTAAATGACGATGACATTATCAACATATAAGGACCATATTAAAAATAACACTATATATATGAGGTCATAATCTATGAGAGAAAGTTAGGCATCACATTTAGAGCATTTAGTAATCACCTTATTGTGTAGGGAAGCCTTATTTACATGGTGGTTCTTCACTATTTCCTGAGATACAAAGAATGTGTATTGGTTTTGAGTTATAGAATTATGTTTTGCTAGTTTTTTCTTCTGATAGAGAAATGTTGGTTTATTTCATTTATTTCATTGTCTTTTTTTTTGAAAAAATAATGTTGGAGAGTAAGAAAGTACAAGGAAATTAATTTTTTGAGGCAGTTTCCATATTTTCTATGCATTCCATTTCTTAGATTGTGTCAATTCTTGAGTATAAAAAACATATTTATTGGTTTGATTTTTAATTTTAATTTTTGAGATGTAGTTTAATGTTGGTTTAAATGGATTTATTGGGAAAATATTTTGAAAATAGGTTTAATTTGGTGGGAGACTACTTTTACCTATAATAACATCCTGCATTTGTCTTTGTGGATGAAAACTACCTTGGTTTCAATCTATGCGGGCAAGTTTAGTGTGGCATTGAAGAAGTTCCAAAATCATCTTGCATCATAGGTGGGTGTATTTTACATGATTTTTTGTTCTAATTATTATGAAACAATTTTTTTTCTTCCTTTTCTATAAGTCATTTCTTTTCTTCCATTTTTTTGTTGTTTCTGATTGAAAAAAAAAACTAAGAAAGAAGATTCAGATATTTGTTGTGTAGAAGAAAATCAACTTGTTGAGATAGTTTCTTTATTTTCCATGTGTCCTCTTTTATAGTATTGATTCTAGGAATGTTAACTTTTTAACTTGAATTACAAGCCTGAAAAACATTTTGTTTACTTAATTTCTTATTATAATTTTTAGGAAGAAGTTTAATATCTATTTAAATAACTTTGGTGGGTCAATGTTTTAGAAAGTAGAGCTTGTATAATTGAAAGGCATCTATAAGAATATATATATATATATATATATAAATATATATAAAGGCATCTATAAGAATATATATATATATATATATATATATATATATATATATATATATATATATATATATATATAAAGGCATATATAAGAATATATATATATATATATATATATATATATATATATATATATATATATATATATATAATATACTAATTATTTGGATTGTAATCCATATCAATGAGTCAAAAGTTTAATACTTATTAGGTTAGCCTTTAATAATGATAAACAAACACTTTAAAAAAAATTAATTGTATATTACTCTATTGAGATATATATTATGTATTATAATATTTTGTGATCTTAAAGTTTGCAACATACTTATTTTTTAGTATATGAAATATAAAATAAGCGAAGGTGTTCAAAAATGTTAAAAAGGTTGTGCGAAATGAAAAAAATGCATTTAGCAAAATTGTATAAAAAATAAATGATAAAATTTGATTACTTGTTTTAAATTATAATAATATTTTAAAGCATGTATACATTATTAAATATTTTAATGTATATTCATGTTGTCAAAATTATTGAGCTATTTTTATTTAATATTTTTTAATTGTAAAACTTTTGACATATTTTCTAATAAAATAGGTGGTGTTTCAAAATACTAGAAATGTGACATGGATAGGAAAAAATATGTATTTAATTTTTTTTTAATAGTTATAATATGATATTTTAAGTACTAGATTTATTTCAATTATAATTTAATTAAGTATATAAATTATTAAATATATATTATTTTTTGTAAAATAAGTATTATTTGTCAAAAATTTAAAAAATTATACTGATATGCTCTAAGTAAGGACTAATAGTATGCCAGTACACTCCTAATCATACAAAAAGTGTGTTATCATGCTTCTGAAAAAAAATCATGAATAATAAAAATAGAAGGGGAAATGATGAAAAATGACATAAACACACTAATACAATAGAAAATATAAAGTCATGAACCAAAATTAGGTGTCTATAATTATATATTTTATATTGTGCTTGATGTGTGTATGCCTTCATGTATTTATGTGTTTGATTACTTATTTGATATGTTTACATATATGAATTGAGTTTTATGTGTTTTCCATTTATTTTACTTATATTTTTGATGTGATTTCATTTCTTGACATTATTTTAATGTGTTTGACATTCTTTCATTGTTTGATGTACCACCTTGTGCTTAATATGTCATCTATATGTATTAATGTGTCAAATATGTCTTGTGTGTCTCTACCTATTTGATGTGCCTTCTTGTGTCTGACATGACTTATGTACTCATTTACAAACAAAGTATTTGATATATGTCTTATCATCTATATGACATGTCTTTTTTCATATTTACCTAACTTTCATGTATGGTGTGTTTCTTATTATTTTATTGATGTGTTGGAACGAATATTATGATCATGTATCC
>JARHVA010000351.1:4102500-4112500 GCA_037957365.1 Torreya grandis | reverse complement strand
TCAACCCTTTCTATAGAAACTTTCAGAAGGGATTAGGGTTAAATATGCCTACATAGACAAGATCATATGATCATTATTTACATAATAAACAAGAGTTATTATTCACTTGTGCTTGTTTACAATTTGCTCTTCCACCATTCTACTCGAGGAGTCTTAACTTAGGGTTTCTACTTAGAAAATCTAGTCTTGTGGAGAAATATTGGATGCTTTAACCTTTCTTGGTGATCCTTACAAACCAAAACAACCTCTTTTAAAGCCCTTTTGGCAAAAGGATAGATTGAGTCTTGATGGGTTCATCATTCAGGTAAGTATTATCTAACTTTTAGATATGGATACTAGGTTGACCCTGTCAACATAGTACATTTCCAAACTTCCAAAAAACATACTAGGTCGACCCTATCGACATAGTACATTTTATAGGTTTCAATAATTTTTTTTATAGAACTAGGTCGACCCAATTGACCTAGTTGGTAGAATTTGCAAGTATAAATTAGGGTACTTCAACATCAACCTCATTTTATTTTGCATCCTCCAACACAAAAAGGTTCCTTTCTCTCCTTCTCTATCTTTTATGTTATTCATTATAGTTCTATTTTTCATAGTTTGTAGTCTTTAAAACTACCCATGTACAACAAACTATGTCAACCCTATCAATGTAGTTTTGTATGCTGTCTTATCAAGAAAACTAGGTCACCACTGTCGATGTAATTCTTTTTCAGACCCTTTAAGAATATAGTAGAAACATTATTGACTCTATTTTGTAATCTCTACATGCACTATCATCTAAAATGACACTGTACGATGTTTCAAAGTTGGAATTAACACTTACATGTAAGTAATTATCTCACACTTTCATTTTTTTGTTAATTTCATGCTTAGAATAGATCACATAGTCTAATTAGGTGGTTTTTCAATATACCATTTAGTTACACTATTTTTTTCTTTTATGCACACACTACCATTTCACATAATCTTAAAATGCATTTAAAAAATTGTCTACCCAAGGCCCACCTACTTGGATTTCATCACCAAGGGGGAAGCCAACATGGTTTTCTAGCCAAGTATAAACATGTGGTTAATGGTATATATTGGTTAAGTACCCAACACCCTTATCGATGTTATGTGTGAAGTGAGGGGGTAGGCCCCAATACCAAACCAATACCATTGCCAACACAAATCCCTTTCAATATAAATGTCCTGAAATCATCTTAGATTGATTTCTAGTTCCTTGCTTACAGTCAACTCCCTATCACATTTAAAATCATATTTTAATAATATAATGACATTTAGGATGAGAATTTATTTAGCATTTAATTTCTAAGTTGATTACTTTCTCATTACTTTATTGTATGTTGTATTGTAAAAACTTGCATTAGGCAGTGTTGGTGTAAGATTTTGTGCTATGTGCCTCAATTGAATCATCTTAATTAACCAAATTTATTATGTGTTTCCTTCTATTTCTTATTTTTAAATTACTTTTAAAAAAATTCCTATTTTAATACACAGTCATTCTGCTCTACACATTCTCTTAAAAACTATCTATTTTCCCTATCTAAAGTACTAGGTTGACCTTGTCAACATAATACTTTTTTTTGCTTCCTAATTATTGATCTATAAATTGGCACTAATTTTCATGAATTTTTTTTACCTAAGATCCTTGTAAGAAATTTATTAAATATAGCAAAATTAATTCATAAAATAATCAACTTAAAGAAAAGCAATGCAAGAATAACAACCACACTACACAAGAGTTGATTAAGGAGTTTGGCAATGCCTAAGTCTCTAGGTTCAAAAATTAGCTGAACCAATTCATTATTAAATGTCTAAAATTACAAGGTAACCCTTATAAAATAATAATTAATTCATGTTTTATGGACCTTTGAAGAATCTCAGAACTCTCAAACAGATTCTTCACCTTCCTAGAACACTTGCAAATGTGTATGTTCGACCCTTTGAAGAATCTCAAAACTCTCAAATAGATTCTCCACTTTCCCAAATCACACATATAAGACTACATAAAATTCAACAACAGACCTTCAAAAAATCTTAAAACTCATGAACGAACCTTCCACCTTCTTGTCATGAAAGCAATATTGCATTCTTGAAGTTCTCTACCAAAAGTATTACTTCAAAACTTTAAAAAGTGGGTCAAATAAACTCAAATCAGGTCTCTTAGTTCTCAGCTCTTTAGCTCTTCATCTCTCATCTCTTCAGATCTCAACTCTTCAGCTCTACCTTGAGAGCTTTGAAACCTTGGAATGAATTCCAATTCCAATTCCCAATGATTTCCAATAAACCCTCACCCATTTATATACTTGTTAGAGGTTCACAAATAGTGGGATTATTCATTATCCCCTTTTTAATAATAATTGGATTAATATTTATCTCCACCCTTTTTGATGGGATTGGATAATATCCCATTCCACCATTTTTTATGGGATTATATTATCCCTTGACATTTTAATATTGGAATTTTAATAATATCCTATGTATTTAAATATATGGGGTGATAATTATTTCCCGATATATGATGGTTTATATTTTAATTATATTAAAATGTCTTTTCATTTTCCACATAACTCTATTTCCACGTCACTTTATGTCCAAGTCATCACTTTGACCATAACTTTGACTGATCATAACTTGCACATACAAACTCCATTTTTTGAATTGTAAAATATGCCAAAAAGATATAAATAAGAACTAAACCATGTAACTAGTTAATAAACATTATAAGATCATCAATTTTTCCATTTTTACCATCGTTGACCACTTTTTGACCTACTTTGACCATAACTTGGGCCGACTACATAAGGAGCAAATGAGCTCTATTTTTAGATTTATACATACCATTGGAAAGATCTTGATGAGTCTTATGTGATGGTATAGTTCTCATCCTAATTTGGGATTTTTTTTGAAATGATCTCTAGATCAGATATAACACTAGGTCAACCCTATCGACTCTATATCTTTTTTTTCCTATTTGTTTCCCAAGTTACATAACTAAGTCAACCTAATCAACCCTATATCCTTGATTCCTCAACTTTTAGACCCTATTTTCTATACTAGGTCAACCTAGTTGACTTTCTACATTTTTTTACCTTCCTTATTTATTTGATTTAGTTCACTTTTGTTTTCCTTAGCTATTTTGTTCTTTTATCTCAAATCATCATGAGGTACCCTATCATAATCTTCTTAGACAACCTAAATTTATTTATATATTATATGGTATATTCATTCCTCCCTCTCTTTTCTTCCCAAGAATACCATCACTCTTGGGGCACCTATTCCCCTTCGTCTATGGCTTGTCACATGGTACAAATCACACCTCAAGATGAAGTTGATGGGTCTAGAACTTTCTATACTTATCGAGACACTTCCCATCTTCAAAAACTTCCAACCAATATGGGAGCAATTAACAGAATTTTAATCAATAATCTCACTAATAATCCATATTCTAATAACCCTCCCCCTAATAATAATTTGGAGAATGCTCTTGCCAACACCAACCCACCTATTGATACAGCTCAACTTCTTTCATAAATCATGCAAGCAATAAAACTAATGCAAAATTCTAAAGCCTCTTAAATGATGCAACTCTAGCATCATTTGATTAATATGGTTAATCAACCTCTAGATATCCATCCTCAAGCTAATTCCAATTACATTCCTCCACCTCTTAGAGATGCCTTAGGCAATGTTATTCCTCAAACTATAGTGAATAACAAGATGCTTCAAAATATTCAAAATGAGCCTTTAGCTCCCCTCATTGTGTCCATTGATATTGGTAACATATCTCCAAATATCAAGTATGATGGGACTAAAGACCCTACCTCATTTCTCAAAGCCTTTAGAAATCTTTACAAAGAGTGGATCGAAACTAATACTTTCACCACAACTAAACTCTTAGTCAAAACTTTTATTGGTGATGTGTTATAATGGTACAACGAACTTCCAAAACATTCCATTTGGAAATTAGAGGATTTGGTCAATCCTTTAGTTAAATATTTTCAACACAATGATCTTCTCAAAAATTGTCTTAGCCACTTCATCAATGCTAATAAATCTCGCATTGAATAGGCTCATGACTTTATCAAAAGATGGAAATCATTGGCCCATAAAGCTAACCATCACATGACTAATTTTAACTTGTTTAAACTCTTTATAACTTCTTTGACTCCTTATCTTCAATATAAGGTTCAAAATTTTGCTCCATAAACCCTTAATGAAGCTTTTAACCAACCTAAACATCAAGACATTCTTATGAAATAATTCAAACCTAATCCTATACTTATTAATGGATCATTTCAAACATCTACTAATGTTATCACTACTAATACTCTACAAACCAAACCAGGATTTTCCAAAGCTAACATTCCTTCATATTCTCACACACCACTCTTAGTGAAACAAATGATATAATTATTACTACCCTTTAAACCTTTCACTTATCCTAATAATCCTCCTAAGTGGTATGACCCTAATCAATGTTTTTGGTTTCATGCTGACATTAGGCACTCCCATAAATCTTGTAGAGGGATCACTAAATTTTCTATCTCTTATATGCTTGGTGATTCATTTAATCATGAAGCTATGATCAACCTTCTTCTTCAAGAGTACATTGTTGCTTCTAAAAAATGACAAGTTTCTAAATCATCTACCTCAAATAGCCAAAAATATTTTTCCACAAATAATAATCAATAAAGTACCAAGGATATTTGTGTCATTAATGTTAATTATGACCAACATTATACCAATTATCAATATTTTATCATAGCTAAGGTCAATTATCATCATAATTTGACCCACAAATATCATGTTACCAAACCTAAAAATCCATCTTTAAAATAAAACGTTCTCAAAAATACTACCACCACTAATCTAGCTTTAGAAGCTCCTAAGGAACAACTTCCTCCTTTTAAACCTCTAACCACTTATTTTATTCTTCTAAATCTCATTATAACTTTTTTGAAAAACTTAACTCTATGCCTTGTAATATTCCACATATGAAGTTGGTTCGCACTTCCCCCTATCATTGCAAGTTCCTTATGCAACAATTACAAGAAATTGAAGATCCATCCTCTATAGATGAAGAACCACCTTCTATTTAATCTCAACCTACCAACATATATACCATTAAAACCATATGTCCTTCGTCCAAGCCTTCTATTGAATTTATTGAAGAGGACATGATCAATGATGAAATTCTTTTTCATGCTAATGATCTACCACTTTTCATTAAAATAGACATTAATAATACCTTTATTCATAAGGTTCTAGTTGATCAAGTCTCTGGTATTAATGTGACATCTTTATGGATTATCCAACAACTTAGTTATAACATGGATAATCTCAAGAAAACTTGTCTTAGCTATCATGGTTTTGATAAGAGTAATGAAAAACTACTTGGTTGTATTTGGATTCCCCTAACTATCAGATCCATGATTGTTTCAACTAATCTTATGGTCCTCTATTTACCATTATCTTACAATATACTCTTTAGTTACCCATGGACTCATAAAATTAGGGTCATTGCTTCTTTTGGTAGCTAATGCTTTAAATTCTTACATAATGGAAAATGGTATAAGTATGAGGCTGATCCCAAACCTTGGACTATTCAACTCCTTGATCCCAAATCTTAGTATCATATTTCTAAAATTCTTAAAATCAATAGTTCTCATTTACTTAAGTTCATTAACATAAATCATGATTTACAGGTCAATCTTACTGACTCAGATGATGATGAACCTAATGATTTACAACATACTTGTAATATTAGGCTTTAAGGCTCTAAATAATTGTCTTTTAATTTGCCCACACAAATTATCTAGAACATTTAATAAGTCTATATGAATTTGGATGTGAATTGTAGCTAATGTCTCATCTATCTTTAACAAAAAACTAGGAAAATACTTCACATCTAATCTCCTCAATAGAAAAGGTAGGAATGCTTGATGGATAGTGATGAAAAGGGATATCGGATGCTCAAAAGAATGCATGGTAATGGAATCTATGGGAGATGAAGGGAACACTAGCGGGGAAGGATCCACAAGTGAGGGACTCATAGGTGGAGATGGATCCATAGGTGAGGAAAGGTCCATGAGTGGAAGAATAAGAGATCAAGAAGAGACAACAAGAAGGGATGGAACCATAGGAGTTGTAACCATGGGATAATAAGGGGGAGAGTTATTATAGGAATAACATGTGAGAGGAGTGATATAAGGTGTGAAAATATTTAAAATATGATCTTTAAGGTGATGTTGAAGGATGTGGAAATGATCAATGTGATGGGTGTCACATTGGTGCTAAAGATAATACACCAATCCATGTTTAGGAATGTACTTAGGTAGTACCTTCAGAGGAGGTATGGCCTTGTCTAAGGACTTAAGTGTATAAGGACGTAAAATGTCAATATATTATCACATCTTATGAATTTTCATGGATGAATGATTATCTATGTTGTGGAAGTGACAAATATGCTTGTAAGTAGGCTTAGGAGAGGCACTCATAAGAGGAGGTGTAACAAAAGTGGAAGGAGTTTGGAAAGGATCATTAGCCCATTTTGTGGGAAATGGATCCATTTGTGGTAAAGGAAGGAAACCATCACCAAAAGAAGGTAGTGGTGGTGAAGGGATTATACTAGGCTTGATGGAAAGAGTGATGGGATCAAAAGTAGGGAAAGACTCAGTTAAAGTAGGAGTAGGAATGGGATCTAAAGTAGAAACTACTGAGGAAGGGGTGGGATCTACATAAGGCTGAAGGAGAGTTGCATGCATCTTAGGGATAAGTAGGCTATAGGGGTCCTGGTACCTAGGAAAGTGATAGGGCCTAGTCATAGCATGATCCACAAGCATATGCCTATGATGATCTTCATAAAATGGAGGTGTCCACACCATCTCCATCTTGTGATAAGAGTAAAAATGCTAAAATTAGGAACTATATATGATGGAATATAAGAAGAAGCACTAAAAGACTAAAGCAAGGAGGAGTGATAATAGCTAATCTCAACATTATGGCCCTAAACAAGACTATCTAAGAATGGATCATCTCAGGTATAATCATCATTGTAATCAAGTGTATAAAGATAAATGATTTAGGTAGGGATGATATTATCATCAATGAGGTGTGATGAATGGTATGCTGAGTCTTAGTCAAGACAAAAATGATATCATTACAAGGTGGTTTGTGAGAATGAGGCTGTAAAGAAGTAGGAAGCTGAGAGATGAGATGAGGTGAGAGATCAAAAGTTTTAATCTTGATATTGATCTCATTAGGCTCATCATCACCAAAATATAAAAGGTTAGGGGTAATATTCCCTATGAGTTTGGGATGACCATTGTAACCTAGATTGGAATTGATGGGAAAGGTGAATCATTGTGACTCACAAAATGAAACACTGGCAAAGGTTCAAGAATAGTAATCTTAAAGACACCATAGTCTTGGAATTGTTCAAAATTCCAAGGTTTGGTGTCACCCTAAATCCTATAGATAACTTCATTATGACAGAATTTAATGCATTAGTAGGCCAAAAAAGTAATTGCTCTCATATAATGAGTCCATGGCCTACCAAGAAGAATGTTATAAGATAAAAGAAAGTTAAATATCATCAACTTCACATGAGTGGTGATAGGTGGGATGGTAATGGGAAGCCACACACAACCTAAAGGAGGATTTTTCATTCACTCATATCCTTAACATGTGTTACATGTGGATTTGAGACTGTATTTAGATTATCCAAGGGTTTTGATAAAATTGAGAGAGGCAACACAAGTATCAGAAACCTCATCAATCAAGGCACACTTGACTTGGATATCACTAATTTGGATGCTAATGAATAGAGGAGGATCATCTACATGAAGTAGAATCTCATCAAGAATCATGGAAGTGATGGGAAAATTAAGGGAAAGAGAAGTGTCCATTATTTTGTCAACATGGAAGGACATCTGTTTGGATTTTTATAATATGCTATCTTAGATCTAGATAAGGGTGCTTTACATCCTACCAGGGGAGGATCAAGGATGTTCATTTCAAATAAAAGGTGCATGAGATGGTTTTTATGATGCATAAAGGTCCTCATAATCTCAATAAGTAGAATTTGGGATGGGATATTAGTGAGTTCCATGATACTATCCCACTCATCATAACCCATAAGAAGATTGTTAGAAATAGGTGCATAGAGTTAAAGGAGGTCCTTAGAAGGAGTAATCAAAGTACATTATAATTTATGTTGATAAGAGGTAGAAGGTTTAGAATAAGCTTGTAAATTATGCTGAGAATATGAATTAGTTGGTACAGGGGCGGGTTGAGAATTACTAGAAGAAGTGCTAATAGAGTCTTGAGTGTTATTAGTGTTAGGTAAAGAAGATGGAGAAATGGTAGAAATAAAATGGGAAGTGTTATCTAAGGGAAGAGTTTGGATTGGTTCATAAAAATTTGTAAGGTCATCTTACCCCAAATATTTTAAGTGAGTGGGATAAGAATATCAAATAACATGAAATGTGTGAGACAATCGAGGGGTGTAGATAAGTTGAGGATCAATGAAAGAAACCACCCTTTACATACTAGTCATATTAACCGCATTCTCTTTTGGAGTTGGGTCAATAATACTATCAACATTATTGGTGGAAGGGGTGGGTTTGTATTGGTTATCTTCATGATTTGGAAGAGGGTCTTTATAGATGGACAAATGAGCATTAGCTTGATTCAAAGCTTGAGATTTAGTATTATTTTCATGGGTTTTGAAAGAAATGTAATAGGATTTTTGGAATTTTTTAATGATATAATCATGGTTAAAATTAGGACCAAGAAGAAAATCCATAGCCAAATTACAAATCTACCTACATATCTCATGAGAATGACCCTAACTAGCATGAGACCAACAAAATTTATTAGGATCATACCAAGATTTCATAGGACAAGTGAGATCAAGTTCTCATGGAAGAGGCCTAGGTAGATGTTTTATTAATTTAGATGAGGATAAGGGTTTTTGAACATTTATGCTATTAGTTGAAGATAATTTAGGATTGGTAAATTATTGAGAATCAGGAGCTAGTTCTGAAGATTGGTTAGGAATGATATCTTGAATAGTGTGAATGGTATCATAAGAGCCCATGACACCACCATTCATAACATGATGATTATTTTTCTTGAGTGAGATGTGAGTACCTGTATAAGGTTGGGGTGGCTTGAATTGATGCATAAGGAAATATTGACATTTTTCTTGGTCAATGACCTCCTCCAAAGTATGTGGAGAGAAAGTGCAAACATGATATTGTATCTTAGGAAAAAGAACATTGGTAAAGAGATGGAAAAAGTTATCATCAACCATGTTATGTTCACACTTACTGGATAAAATTTTTCACATTAAAAAAAAAATTGGGTAGATACATTTTAAAGTTGTTTACAATTGATAAAATGGGCCAAGGTATTCTCAGGAAGATCACTAGTTTGGAAGTCTTAGACTAGAGCATTTACTAAATATTCCACACTATTAATATAATGAGTTTTAAGTTGGTTGTACCAATCTAAAGCATCACCCATGAAATTTTTGGCTAGTATCTTGGTATTGGATAAGGTATTTAATTTGACCCAGTCTTCATATAGATTTACAAATGTTTTTAGATGAAGAGTAAGATCAGTTGACCCATTGTAATAAATGGTAGTGGTGATACCTCCTATATTTATATTAGCAATTTGAGATGTAAGAGGTTCATTTTGAATATTATTAATCATCTTGTTGACAAGAGAATGTTGAGGGATAAGATTACCATGGGAATTTTAAAGTGGATATTGTGAGACATTTTGATTATGTGTTCCCCATGGAATCTATTGAGGGTGGGTTTGGATATGGATAATGTGTTTTTGCATTCACAACATTTGATTTGTATTATGAGCTTGAAAATTATTCATTTGATTAAGGGTTTTTAATAAGAGTTGATGGGTTTGAGTTGGTTTTTTGGAATTATTTGCATAAATACAAGTAGAAGTGGTGGATTAAAAA
>JARHVA010000351.1:4040000-4097500 GCA_037957365.1 Torreya grandis | reverse complement strand
CATAATATTTTGTTTTTTCTCAGCATTTTATGGTGGAATAGGTCATGGGTTTAAAACCTTGTGTAGCTTTATAGACCTAAATTCTAATACATTGCCCAATTACTCTATGGAAATTCTTCTTAAAATTTTCATTTTATACAATGTAATGATTACCATACATGTATTTAATATACATTGTCAATATGCCATGGTTTAAAAACTAATCTATGCTATCCACATTTAACAAAATTGCAAATTATTCTATCCAATACTAAAAAAATAGCACAAACCACAAAAAGATCAAGATAAAATGAAGTAAATAAATTTATCATGAGAGTAACTCATTCAAACTAACTTTAACTTGGCCTATTCAAGGAATTTAAAATAGATTAGATGATCAATTTTTAACTTCTCTTTATACCAAAAAATTATAAATGACAAACATAGAGGAAAATTGAAAAAACACTATATAAGCATAATTATAAACTATGGATCTTTTATATAGATTTGGAAATGTGATCATATTCAACCTCCAACATCAAATATGGACCATCAATCAGGTATGAAAGGAAAATATCATTCTTGTAGGTGTATTCCAATTTTTGTAATTAATATATATTATTTTAATATGATTAGCTCGATATATATTCATTATAAATCCCTTAAATCATCAAAAAGACCAAAAAATAATGAAAATATATGAAATCAATATCATTGGGATAAATATTTCTACCCTTTATATTATTCATTTTACTTTATTTACTTAATACCGTATTGCATAGCCAAAGTGAAATTATAGAACCAAAGACAAAAACTCATATATGTGATCCAAATGTAATAAATATTAAAAAAATCCAATGTATGAAAATGAGACATACATCTCATTGGTATATATGTTATAAAAAAAAACTGAAATTTAAATTTTGCTACAAAAAGTGTTGTATTGTTCCATATTTCAATCTATTGAGTTTTTTTATGATAGGGTAAAGCAACAATGTAGTGATAACAAACTAGGACATCAACATAGATTGCCCCACTATAGAGTAGATACACGTAAGGTCAATGGGATGGTAAATACATGGAACTTTTATAGTTGATTATATATAGAATAAAGATCATTAATACCATATTGAAAAAATCCAATATATATGTGAGTTCATAATCTATGAGAGTAAGCTTAATATCACACTGAGAAGAATTTTGATATAGGATTTTGAAGTGAGGGATTTTTTAGATATATTTTTACAATTCTAAATATGGTGTTTCATGTACTACAATTTTGATATATTCAATTCAAGGTTAGCATCATATTAATGAAATATCTATAAATTCTCATATTTCTTTTGAATAACTCAAATAATTGGTTGTGTTTTCAATGTTCTTTTTATAGTATTATGTTATTTGATCACATGGAATTATTGGATTATTGTAAATATAATATTATTAATTCATTTTTATGCTACCTTGAAATAAATGCCATTAGATTTGGATAGGACATATTAGGATCAAAGCATATACAATTATCTAACTTTTAACTCTAACAAAGTAATTGACTACACTCTTCACCTTTTTCAAATCGTGACCCTCTAGATTTTCTTGGATAAATATATGAGTTTTTTGAGGCTATTTGATCCTACCCAATATATACCCAACCCAAGAAAGTTGATTGTTCTTATCAAAAACCTTTATTTAGGTCTCCAAGGACATTTTTTCTATTTCTACCAAAGCATGTCTTATCATTCTCATGTTGTGTTGCATTCTGAAATCTCTCTAAAATGACACCAGGCTCTTCTTAGGTAGTGAATACTTGGTTTTATTTTAAGCATTTGTGGGACAAAACACATATGTTAGATTTTAAATGTGGTGAAGTCCCTTTTAAGTATTTTTTTGTAATATTTTTGGGTGTGTATAATGATGTGTAGTGCCCTACCCAATATCACCTTTCCTTAGGCACATGATTAAGTATTAATCAGGGTTGAACCCATCAATAAAGATATTTAATTATGATCAGTACTAGGCCTTACTTCATGTACCCTTTAAATATTTCATATTAGATCACAAGAAAAGAGATATATGATATATTTTTAGTGTTTTTCTTTTTCTTATATCTCTTCATACCATAGAAGTACTATGATGAGTTTGGTGTATCTGTAAGAAATGAGACTTTTTGATTGCATCATAATTTGATCATATATTGAATATGAGAATAATTTTTAAGGGTTTACATTGTCTCCACCAAGTGGTTATTTGATTTTATGCAACACATTTTGGATCTCTAGCAAAGGACATCTTTAGTGGGAATTGATTATAGCATTGGATTTGAAATGTGAGTCAAAGTATGTACAACTAGGTGTGTTGCACATTGGTTGTGTGGATAATTAGAATTTTATGCCTTGAGGGAATAAACATATGTGTACATTATATTTAATTTTTAACATTACTCACTTAATTATGAGAAGCAAATAAAATAATATGAGAATCCAAAATTTTAAGTTAATCATTAAAGAACACATAAGATTATATATTATCTTTAGACCACCAAGGAGGTAACCACAAGCCACATGATGGGTTATAATTTTATATCCAACTAGTGTGATTGAATAAAAAATAAAGATATCTATTCAATAATAAGGGTAGATTATCCTTGAGTGAACCACTAACCATGTAGTGGTAGCCATATTGGACAATTATAATAACAACCAAAATAACATCTACATTTTGCCCCTATTTGAGAAGGTGTGCGAGACATTCAAATGAAGAAATGTCTTTTCAAAGAAAAGAGTTGTCAAGAAGAAATTGGAATAGACCGCTGATCCCCCCTTGAGAGGACATATTAGGATGAAAGAGAAGGATGGACTCTCAAAAAGAGAGAAAAAGTGAGAGATTGACCCATGGAGTATATCACATCCAAACGAGCTAATGCTTGCACATGTGATTACCATCAATATTCAAAATATAAATAGAGGTATAATAGGCCCTAGTGTATAGACAGAATGGGAAGGATGAAATATATAAATGTAAGGCACACACTTTAAATGTACCGAATTAGAGAGTACAAGCTACACGCTTATGACATTGATCAATCCTGAGATAAGTTGCACAGTAAATATTTACATCATGAGTAGTAGTGTGGAGAGATTGTAATGAGAGGAAAAGAGATAATGTTCTACTTTAGGAAGGGAAACACCACTATAATTAGGTCTCCAAAGATAACATAATAAGAGGTGCCCCAGTAGAGTAAATATGATTGTGATTAAATAGTTTTACCCTAATAGGGCTAATTTTAATCATTGATAAAAAATAAATAATGGTTTAACCCTATAGAGATGATTTGATTCTAACATTTTTTAGATGTTTCACCTGAGTGTGACCAATTGGCAAGAAAAATAGCTCAAGAATATAACCCAAAAGATAGGTTAAAGTGAGCGGGTGCAAAGATACATGAGATGGTGGAATGGCTTAGAAACCATAAGAAACCAAGCATATGAGAAAACATAAAGTGATGAGAGAGATGGAAATAATAATGGAGATGGCTGAGATAACTCCAAATATATAAGAAAGTGGATGATGCCTATATATTTTCATGGACTCATGTTCTAATATGAACTTTAGGCCAATGTAGTTCACCCAAGTTTGGGAGAGAATGGAATGAGGAATGATGAAAATAGACCAAGAATTGATTAGACTTGTGATGTATGCAAAGAGATACACATCCAAGCATAGAGTCAAGTGCCAAAATGCATGTTACCTATATGCCTAATTCCATATCATGAGCCTAGATTATGCAAAGTGTTATTTAGAATCATTCATTGGATTTGTGTTGATGTTAAGACTTTGAGACTTGAACACAAAGTGCTTACTATAAAAAAATAAATTAGGCATCATAAGTATAAATAACTTAGAATGACATAATATTTCAATTGTGTTGATCCCATTCAAATATGAATACCTATAACTAAGTATAATGGTAAAATAATGACCAAAACTAGAGTTGCAACTATTTACATCTAAACAAAAAATCAAAGACAAAGAAAAGATAAACATAAATGAACCTAACTTATAATCAAGATATGATAAATCAAGACTTAAGTAGGAACAAAAAAATTTAAAAACAAAAAGAAAGAACATATTAATGACATGAGACCAAGATATGAATAATCAAGATCCATGTGGACCATCAAGACATTCTTGAACACAAAAGAGCAAAGCAAAATCAAACAAAAAAACAAGACACTAACAAAAATCAAATAAAAAAAATGGTCCAAGAATAACTTAATAACATAGGATAAAATATAAATAATCAAGATCCATGCAAATCATCAAGATGTTCTAAAACACAAAAGATAAAAGCAAAAAGAAATAGGGAAACACAAGACCAAGATGAGACAAGAAGTAATAAAAAGAGAAAAGGAGAAGAAATAAAAGGAAAGGTGAAAAAACACAATAAAACAAACATAAACACATAAACAAAAAACCAAATTAGTGCAATTTAAAGACAAATGTTTAGGTACATGTAATGGAGGCATTACTTTCCAGCACAACATAACATAGAATAATGACACACCAATTATTCCCTAATTAAAGAGGAATGACGATAGAAGAAATAGGGGAAGAGAATAAAAAGAAGGGGTGGGCTGAGATAACTCTAGATGTATAAGACAAGTGGATGATACCTACATAGTTCCATGGATGCATGTTCCAACATGAACTTCAGGCCAAATGTAGTTCTCTCAGGAAATGGGATAGAAGAAACATGATGATTAGACTGCATGATTAATATTATAGAAGAAATGGAAGATATGACAAAAAAATGAGAATGGTCTTGTAAACAACAAGTTGATGGGATGAGAAAGAATGATATTGCAAAATGGCAAGTGTGTGGGACAAGATGAACTAGTGTTTCTTTGCTTGCAAAATGATAAGAACATAGCATGGTGGGATATGAATGTACAAATTTATAGAAGTGTGAGATAATGCTTTTGTTCTTTTTTGGATCATGTTATGATATTTTTGGTATTTATAAAGTATTTCTAATGTTTTTGATGTTTTTGGGATAAAATATGCATAAGGTGGGACCATCTAGTCAAGGAGATGCACATCCAAGAGTATAGGTTCCAATAAAATAGCTAAGTTGGCTGCAACCACCCATGCTTATAAATTAGTGAGAGCAAGGATCCTAATAAGACAAAAAAGTAACAAATGTAAAATAGAATGGTGTGTATCATGAAGTAAATTTGAATAAGTATCTAAGTTCACCTATTTATAATAGTGTATCAAAGGTCTAGAACTAAAAATATTTTCTTGCTCACTTGTCTGTTGAAGAAGCTACAAAATACTATCTTGGTTGAACTACTTTGTATAACTAGTGCTGAAGATGATCATAATGTTCATGAGACATAATCAGGATTATAATTGGTCAAGGGGTAAATTTTTTTCAAGCTTACAACATGCCCAAGACATAACAAAGAAAATGATTCTCAAGGAAAATGGTCCAAAGAATAGGGTCCTCAAAGAGAATGGTCCAAGATAAGATGAAAATGTGTTCAGAGTGCCAACAATTCAAAGCTATCATTGTTCAATGTTGTGAAGAGCTGGCTAGGATAGTATAAAATGTGTTCAAGCTAAGATAAAATGATGGGATAAAATTACTTTAGCATAATTTTGCCTCAAGTCTGGGGTCTTGTATACAATGGTTCAAAGTTGTTCATACGTATAACCTCTTAACGTGTATGATGTTCATGGGCTCTAGAAGTTCTTCAATGTTAGGTTTAGCTAGTTGATATGCCCCTGATCCATAGTTCACCATGAAAATATAACATCCTAACCAAATAGGCTAAAACTTACCTTTATTTTTATGTTTAACATTCATGTTCTTTTGGTTCTCTTTCAAAACAAAGTCACCAATCTCAAACTCTCGAGGGAGAATGCACTTGTTGTAGCTTCTCCTTAATCTATTCTAATAAGCCTGCAAGTTTTCAAGGGTAGCCAAAATCTTAATATCAATAAGTTCTAGTTCTTGTAGTCATGAGGCTCTATAGTCTTCATCATATTCAATGTGCTCTAGTGATATTCATAATGATGGTATCTCAGTCTCAACTAGAATAATATATTTAGTGCCAAAAACAAGGGAGTATGGAGTGGCTCCAATTAGGGTTTGATGATTGGTTCTATAAGCCCAAAGGAAAGGAAAGAGTTGCAAGTACCAATTATGGCCAATGTCATTGATAATCTTCTTTAAGATGGTTACAATGGTTTTGTTCAAAACCTCAGCTTGTCCATTGCCTTATGGGTTATATGGAGTTGATTTCTTGTTCTTGATCTTAAATTTTCCACAAAGAGATTTTGAAAAATGTAGAGAGGATTACATAACATGATTAGTCAAGCATTAGTATAATAAATAAAAGGAAGAATACATAAGAACAAACCAAATTAAGCCTATCTATTCATGTGGAAATTACAAAGGATAACACAAAATAATTGAAAGAAAGCAAAATCATATTAGCTTCCCAAATGGATCAACCATACCAATGTGGCTCAAAAGCATGTTCTCCCTTGATCAAGAGCTCTTGTCTTCAACAAAAATGGTGGACAACTCCTTCAATGTCTCAAGAACTCCTTGTAAAACCTAGGCTCATGATTTGGAATCACTAAACTAGCCTATCAATGAAGCTTGTCTACAAAATCAATGATCAAATGTAATGGATTGTGCAGACAATTCAACATAATAACTTTGCATAAATTAAGATTAAAAAATGATGTTCATGGCCTCTCTATTTATAGATTTTTGAGATTGATCAGGATCAACCATGACCATCCATCTCAATATTGAGATGTGTGGCCATGAATTAATCCAATTATATAATTAAATCTATAAATATCCCTCATAAATATTTAGGATAGAGGGGAATTTTAGAGGCATGGGAGACCCATAATCCTGATATTTTATGAATTTATGGCTTATGGATACCACCCCATATGATGATGTTACTTGATGATGTAGTTAATATAAATTAATTTCTGATAAATATTTATTCAACAAGTTCCATGTAAAATTAAATTAAGGCCCTAATTTGGTTTAATTATCCTAAAATATGATTAGTCAACTTTGGTGCAAATTTTGGCCCTTGGTGTAAAAATTAATCAAATTGGTCAAAATGTCTTGTTATTGGCTTGAAATTTGATGGGATTGGAATTGGAAGTTGATGTTAGATGTGCTAGAACCATTTTCCCATTTAGGATGTTGTCAACATAAAATAACAAAGGTATGTGTAACATATAATAATTTTGATAGAAAAGAGCAGTCTAGAGCACCAAAGTACAAAATTGACATTTTGACTCGAAATGATCTGATCAAAGTTAGCTATCCCATAAAATATGTTACCCTAATTAGGGATACTTTGACCTACATCAACACTTGTAAATGACAAGTTTGAACCATTTACGGTGTTTTATGGATTTTATCCTAAAATGTGCATTTGAGTAAGATTGATAATTTCAACATAGATGGTATTCTACATGATTAGAAATTATCTTTAGACCATTAAGGAGGCAACCACAATCCACATGGTGGGTTATAATTTTTTATCCAACTAGTGTGATTAAATAAACAATAAGGATCTCCATTAAATAGTAAGGGTAAAGTATCCTTGAGTGAACCACTAGCCATGTAGTGGTAGCCACATTGGACAATTAAAATAACAACTAAAATAATGAATATAGGACATAGTTATAATTGATACAAGGATCATGAACGAGACAACCCTAAACTAAATGTCAACCAAAATGGATGTACCCTACAACTAAATATTATTATATTTAGAGAGAATACCATAAATAAAGTTCTAATGAAGAATCAAAGTGAATGTAGACTGTGGCAAGAAATCATAATTGCCCAATAAAAAGATAGTAAATGTAGACAAGACTGGAAGTTGACATAAGGAGATCACATGGTAGACAATTTTTAAGAAAAGAATGAGACTACGAAAACAAAACAAAACTATACATGCATCTTATAAGAAACTAGATGAGAACAAAATAAAGAAGTCACAAGGAACTAGTAGTTAGAAAAACATGAGGGATGCCATCTCTCAATTAAATGTGAATAGGATAAAGTTGTTCCAATAGTTGATGTTCATAAGGACTCTCTAAAAGAGAGATAATTATATATGAAAGGTAACCTATCAAAAAAGGTACAAGGTGTTTTTTTAGGTTTAGTTAGGCTATTATGCATGTATCTAAAAGGTTTAGAAGTTTACGATCATGAATCCATGAAGGGAAAAAGGGGAAACTGTGACTAAATTCTATTAGAATTACACAAGTGGTCATAACTATTTTACCATATTTTTATTTAACAAATGATTGTGTTTTAATAATAGGTTTAAAAATAGATACAAATCATAATTATAAATATATAAAATTAATAATAATTATAATTTGAAACATATTAAATATGGAAAACTATTATTTTTGGCAAACACTAAGAAGAAATACACATAGCTCAAATCAATATTTTTTGTTGACTATTTCAGATTATGAAAGTGGAAATCATAACAATAATGAATTGTGTATGCCAAGGATCAAGAATAAAATCTAAAATTATTTTTGGACAAGCCCACACCTCCTGGATAAAAGTGTAGGCCAATCGTGTTTGCTGATTGTGGACATATCCTAGTTGACTATGACTAATGATTGATAGAGTAAGATAGATAAAACATAGATGTGAAAGCACATTATCAAGAATAAAATCTAATAATATTCATATAAAAGACATTTATCCCTAGAAAAAATGCAATCCACATGTGTCTGTTGACCATATATTTGTTTGCATCTGTGATGAAAATCTAGCTCTTTCACCTTATGCATCTATATTTTAATTTTTTTAATCTCTTAATTAAATATTCACCTTGAAAGAAAATTCCAATTCTATAACATAATTTTTTTCTAATTTTTTCTAATTTTTTTTTATCAATCTTATTCTAATATGACCACTTTTTTGGGTCCATCACCATTTCATTTGAAATGAGGCTTGAAAATTTTATAGGTTTTTCAATTATTTTTGGCTAGAAAGTACCCTTCAATTTTTATTGTACATAATTAATGAGAAGAGTGTAAAACCCTATTATTTTTCAATATAAGGATAACTTGCAGATGTGCATTGTCTCAAAAGGCTTGTTCTTTCAATAGTCCTCACTACCCACTTGATATAGAGAGATAATGCACATGCCTGCTTTAACTTGAGGAAGGCAAAAAATATCCCAAATAACTCACATGTATTAAAGTGACTGAATATAGTTTTAAATAATTTTATCTAACATAATACTTACATCTACTATACATGTAGTACTATAAATTAATGAAAAATTCAAATAAAAATAATACATAGTTCTATCACAAGTAGCATGACACTTCTTTAGATTTAAAATCTCTAGTATGAATTTTAAAGTATAATAATAACTCTCTTCCACATTGATTACCTCAACCATTATCTCTTGATTAAATTATATAAGAAAGATACATGTGATAGGGTTTATAAATTAATTAACTTAAAAACAAGTATTCTTAGAGATAAGAATTTACTTTTAATAGCATAACATAATCAAATCAATCTATTAATAATTTGTGGATAAGTATGCATAAATTAGTGATTATCCATAAATTATGTTATAACAAATATTAAAAATATATCATAAAATTATATAGTAGTGTATGAGTAATTAAATACACTAAAAATATATTCATAATATGTGGTGGTCCCTGATCATGTTAAAGACAAGCCTCCCTCTTGTTGAAACACAAGGCAAAAAATCCATTTGATTGTTTATTAAATGAATTTCCACTATCAAATACCTTATCTCATCTAGAAATTAAATTATATGCCCTTTCTTAAAAAATAATTTCATGATTTTATCCTTTGACTTACCTACTATCTTGCATATTTAAGAGTCCCATATGTCATGCTTCAAAAAATGGAATTGTAACCTCTGATTTCTTGGTGGAAGGATTGGTAGTGAAATTGTGACTATCACTTCCAAAAATTATTTTTCAAGTCTTTTATATTAAAGTATGAGTCCATTCTCATCAATTTTTAGTAATCTTTAAAAAAATTATGGAGTCTGAATTCTTCTCCTCAAATGCATCTTTCCAAATTCAACCCCATACTAAATGCCAAGTTTGAGCCTAAACTTGCCCACTTTCTTTGGTGTCTTGTTTAACAGGTCTATTACTTGGGAAAAATCTCAATCATATTGGTATTTTTAATCTTAAGGTACCATAGCAGAGGAAATAATGTCCACCATGAGCTCATCAAATATGAAGACATGGTTGATGCAAGGAGACATAGGTGTTAGCTATCATATAGGGGGATTTGACAGTGACACTAGGACATAGTTGGTCCATAGAAGACCATTGAGGAGAGGATCATGGTAGGATCAAGTGGTGACTCTTGGATTTGCATTGGTGTGGAGGTATCTTATGGAGGAAGTGCTTGGTGGATAGAAGATGGTAAGATCATGATCAATGATACAAACACTAGTGAGAAATGTTTTAGTTTGGTTTAAGTTTTAAATATAGAACATTAGTTACATTGTTGATTGATATATATATATATATATAATATCAATCAACAATGTAACTAATGTTCTATATATATATATATATATATATATATATATATATATATATATATAACATCCCATCCAAAATGTCATGATCTTACAAAAGAGCCCTGGTTATGGTTGCACATCATGACATTTTAGATGGGATGTTGTCACCATATAACCTTACCACATTATATGATCATGTGGTTCCATATTCCCCAATGGCTAGTTTAGACTGGTGGGAGAGGTTACGAAATAGTTACATGCACGTGATGATAAGTTACAACCATTGAAAAGGGTTGGATTTAGAGAGGATCAGGCTTGGTAGGCCTTAGCATAGGAGTAATCCATACACATGGAGACTAACACCTAGCTCAGATAGGTATAGGCCTAGGTGGCCAATCTACATGGATAAGTTTCTAGTTTGAAATATTTGATTACCTCTTTATAATACACTATTTAGTGGAATCAGTTATAGGTGTCCATGGCTAGACCACATGATATACATGATGAAGCATATACCTAGAGCTTTAGCTATATACATATACTTTGTATTTTATAAAACACATGGTGTGTGTGTGTGTGTGTGTGTGTGTGTGTGTGTGTGCGCGCGCGCGCGCGCGCGCATGCGTGTGCGTGTGTGAGTGCATGTGTGCATGCGTGTGTGCATGTGTGTGTGCATGGGAGTGCGTTTGCATGCGCGCACACGCGCGTGCACGTGCATGTGCGTGTGTGTGTGTGTACTAGGTAGATGTAGGATAATGGGGGATAAAAGGTGGGGTATAAAGCAACACTTTTTTTTTGAAAATAATAATAATTGAACTTGGAGAGAATGTTAGAGACACTTTTAAAAATAATTTGACAATGACAAAATAACATTAATTATGGAATTTTGAATGTAGTTTATAAATATATAATTTTTTTTAATACTTAGATGATACAAATATGCAAAATAGATGCATTTATGATAATAGGTTGGTTATTTTTTGTGAAACGATAAGGAGAATGTATGTGTACAAACACAAGTTTTTTGAGTAAATGAATTAGTTTCTGTATGAAACTTCATATATAGATAAGTGAAATGTCAAATATTGTTGAGAGTATTATTTATTAATTTTTTTATTATATAAATTTTTTAAATAATTTTACAAGTCAAGATAGCTAAAAATTTGAAATTACAAGTGAGCAAACATAATTTTTTTACCTTAACTTCATGAAAATCATTTATTTTAGAGCATAGTTTATAATGTTTAGATTATTGAGATATAAGTTTTTATAAACATTTGATTAATATTCAAAAATTTATAAGAGAATTTGTGATGATATATATATATATATAGTGCATAATGAGGAATGTTATGTATAAATTAAGTAATAATTATAAATAATATTATAATGTTAAAAAAATTATATATTTTAAAACTACGCTTTCCCATCTACAAACCCATATATATTTTTAAAAATATAATAAAATCTGCCTGATCATATGTGTCAACAAAGATAGAAAAAAACCATAAATTACTTAGAAATCTCCTTGGCTAGTTCATGACAGAGTTTGGACCAGGTTTGGGACCCCCAGGCCTAAAATTGAGGCAATTTTGGAAGGAAAATGGGGAAAAAATTGTAAACTTGCAAAGGGCATATGCCCTTTGCAAACCAACTTTTTCCGAAATTATTTTTGCCCATTTATCTGTAGATCACAATGGGCATGCATGTTTTTATAAAAATGCATGCCCTTTGTGATTCATGAATTTATCTTAGATTTCCAATGAAAATTACTCATTGGTTTTGTTCCTTTCAAATTATAAAATGGTTTTTATGCCATAACTATGTGAATTTGGTAAATTATGCATTCACTTTGTTTGAATGACCACAAATTTTTCAAGTTTAAATCTACAATTATCTTATTTTGGTAAAGATACATAAAGGGGTTGGTAAGTCATCACAAAAGACCAATCAAAGAGCTAAAAAATGAGGAAATTGAAGAGAAAAGAGAAAAAGACAAGGAGATAGAAGAGCATCTATAATGACTTATAGGCAAGGTGAAGATGCTTCATCTACACCAAGTAGTATTTCAAATGAAAATAACATGCCCAATTCTATAGAATTTAGTTTAAATATGTCTTCAAATGAGATAAGAGAACCCATTAAATCTTGGATGCATGATGAAGTTCAAAATACAAAGCATGTAAGTAACAAACTTGTAATGAGTGATGAAACATATAAACAAACACAATATAATGAAACATCCATTCATAATGAAAATTTTGAGTATGATGATAATCAACATTAAGTAATTGTTGTCAACCTGGAGCTGCAGCCTGATTTGAAGACGTGTGTGAAACGGCCTGTCCTCTATCCGACTGAAATAATGGGATCTTCTCGCAAGGGTGGGTGCCTCAATAGCGAGCAAAACCTCCAGAGAAGGCTGGTTCCTATATGATGTATCAATGAAGATTCCTACTCTACACTGCTGACTGCCATGGAAAAGGGAGAAAGAAAACTTAAAGGGGAAATCCTACCTAAAAGAGGGTGATACACCAGAACTATGATCCTACTCAGCTCAGAACCTTGAACACTGAGCAAACAATAGAGAAGGAAGACCTTAGACTTCCAATTAATCACTTGTGCATAAGTATTTCATGCAGAGGTTCAGTCCAATAACTAAATCTTGAGGGAAATGGTGGAGAGAGGTCTGATAAAAGACACTTTGCAACCGCCTAACATCCACTTACAATTTTAGTAGAAGACAATAAAGAACACTTCAACATGACCTGCACAAGGACAATATAGCAACTAGGTATGAACAAAATTTGAGAAGGGAGAAAACTCTACCACTTATGCAAATTGCTGAAAAATATACACTATGCCAAGCTTGAAATATGAAAGTACACTCATGCTTATTGATCGAAAAGGTTACACAACTCTTAATGGTAGAGTTTGGTCTAACCAATAGAGATTGGATTTTTTTATTTTTTTATTTTTTTAACAAGGCTGAAAGCCATTATATAAGAAATTACAAGAAGGCCAAAGATACCTGTATAATATTGAAGAGAAATATCTTATTTTGTTAACTCCATCTTTACTTGGTTTAAAATAAAATATCTTTTTTTTCTCTTTGCATGATTTTTTCTTTGATGAAGCGCACTCATGCTCTTCTTGAACCGTCCATCCCTTCTTTGCATGTAAATCTGCTAATTTTGGCTGTGGCTATTTCCTGTTAGTTAACTCCAAATATGGAACAGTTAACTCCCTGTTATGAACTAGCCAACCCCTATTGAAGCTAAATTTGACCTTCGGATGCATGCGCTGTAGGAAGACAAATAGGTTCTAAAATAATCAGTTAACTAAAACTTATACTGTTTATTCAAAAATAGACCTAGTGTTTGCATGTGATCTCTTAATTCTGGGCGTGTCTATTTCGGGCAAGACTCCATGTTCACTCATTCATCGGATTATCTATTTTTAATTCTCTTTTCACAGTCGGCTAATTTTGGAATTTTTTGCTACCTTTTTATTCCAACGGTTACTTCCCGTGGCCTAAATTTGACAGCCTACGGGACGTCACCGAAAGCTTCCTGTTCATTTTCTTTCATCTTGGTTCTTTTCCGTGGACCTAGTCTTCTCTATTGGCTTTTTGTATTTCTCCTCAGCTTTTATTTTTTGTGGCCTGTTTGCTTGCAGTTGGTGACCCTGCTGTCTTTGTCTTTGGGCTTGTCCGAATTCCTTCAGACTTTTTGTCCAAAGGAATTCCTTCAGATGAAAAGTCTAAAGGATATATCCATTGCCTGATGACTTTCAAAACTTCTCCGCAACCAGCTAGTCCAGTTAGCTTCCATGTGTCAGTCCATGTTTCACTTTGGAAGAATTGGATGGTGCCCAGGTTTTTGTAAAAGCTTACAGTTTGTTTGGTTTTACACCCACCTAAATTCCTTCACTTTTATTAATATGCCTTTCAGCAGCCAACGCGTCCTTCACTAGTCACCGTGTCCAGTCAGCAGTCCACCAGCCAGTCTACAATCATTTACATGGCATCCAAGTTGGCGACAATCATCCAAATGCCTTCTACCAGTGTACGTGTCCTCCACAGTCAATTCGAGTGTCTACCACGTTGCAAGCAACAGTCTTTCAAAAGAATTTTGAAGGACCCAGATTTTTGCTAAAGCTTGTGGTCCCTTTTTGCTTTGAACCTGCCAAATTCCTTTAGACTTTTTGTTTGAAGTAATTCCTTCAAACAAAAAGTTTGAAGGATATACCTTTGTTTGCTTTTATCACAGAGTCAAGTCCTTTGCAAATGAGTTCTTTCAATTGGTTTACCTCTTTCCCAATGTATTATTTCTTCTTTGGCTAGAGAGACGTGAATCGATCCAAATGGTCAAAAATCTGACTCGTGGAAGATTTGTCAACATTCTGGCGACTCAGTTGGGAAGCATGCCTGCTATGTTTGAGAACCCAGGGCATGTATAAATGCTATTTGAATTCCCAAGTGGTGAACCTGATCTCTGGTTGAAAATCTACTCTGATCATTGTTGTAATAACCTCTTCCTTCAAAATAAGAAGGAAAACACACGAAAGCAAAAAACTAACTAAAGCAAATGTGCAAACAAGCACTTATTGAACACAACTAAAGTAAACTACTATGCTTTTACAACACTTGAAGGAAAGTAAAAACAACTAAAATAACCTAGTTAACCATGATAAGGTATGATCCGCCTGGATCAAATGGAAAATTCTTGAACTTGCTCCTTTCGAGAGATGGTACAATTTTCAAGGCAGGATGTATATCAGCCATAACCTTTGATGAGTCAGTTGCTTTGTCAACCAACCGTATTAGCACGTTATTGAATGAGTCATCAATAGCAAACCAGTCACTAATAAAGATAAACTCACCAAGTATTTCCTAATTGTTCTTGGATTGCTTGTCATCTATCACCATATCAAGTGATACCCCATCCATGCATGCCTTTTGAGTGACCACATCCTTCTTATTGACTGTTGCCAGTTCATCCAGCTCTTCAAGGAACTTTGAATATGTAACTTGATCTATACTGGGATCTTGAATAGGTGGTTCTTTATCACACTGCTTATAAACGTGCTCTTCAATAGCCAACATATTTGTACAAAGCTCTTCAATCTCTGGTAGAGGCTCAAGGTACAGCTGCCAATCATATTTTTACTCCTCATTTTGGTCTATTTGAACTGAATCCACTGTCACACTATCTGAATCTTTCTCAATAGGAGATACTTGTAACTCATGTATGACTTCCATTTGTACCAGCACCCTTTGAAGTTCATCTACATCAAGATCAATCTCCCCACTCTCAGTTATAACTAGATGCTCAATCACCACCTCAAGAGAAGTATCAATAGGAATCTCCTCAAATAATTTTAAAGCATCCTCCACATGTTCTGCAAGAACTTGACCTGTAGTTGCAATCTCTTTCTCAATACTCTAAAGAATAGGGTCTTCTTGAGGAAGGGCGATGGCGGGAGGGTGATGAAATTCACTTGTTTGAGAGGGAAAATGAAGCATGGGAAATTGATCATGATCAAATTTTGGAGTCTTGAGGGAAAAGGAATCATCTAGGGAGTTTGGGAAAGAGAAATTCTTAAAAACCTCTGTATTCTATTCTTTCCACTTGGCCATTACCTCATCAAAGTTTGGAACCTGTTTGTCCTCCTGGACAACCTGAGCTTGAGAGATGATTGGTGAGGTAATGATGGGACTATAGGAAGGTCTAGTCTCATAAATAGCCACTTGAATAGGCTCTTGAATAGACTTTTGATTAGGCTCTTGACTCCAACTAGGAAGCTCCCTTGGCACATACTGGGCATGGTGAAGATCTTCATAAGAATAAGAAGCACCATAGCCTTTTGTAGACAATTCTTTTAACTCAATTCCCTGCCTTTCCCAAACCTTCATCTTTTCTAATGCAAGAATACATAGTCCATTTATCTCTTCTGGATCATTAGACACGTCTCGAAATAGACCATTTATTTCCTCATACTGAGAGTTAAAACAAAATTTTCTTGCATATGCCAATATTCTGAGCTCTATTTCATTCATTTTTTCTTGAAGGTGATACTGCTCATATGTAACATCATAACCATATGGGGAAGATGAAATCTGATCCTGAGACTGATATGGATTACAAGGCAGGTAAGAGTCATGTTCTTGATAATAAGGATAATGAGAAACTTGATAAGGCTGGACATAGCTTTGATAATCACTTTGATAACACTGATTAGGCTCATAGATATCATGACCAAGCTGGTATGATCCATCATTAGGCTGATAAGGAAACACAGCATAAGAATTCTCTCCATACATAGCCATCAAAATTCATCCGTAATAAAAAAATAGACTTACATGGAAGCTATCCTGAACTGTTAGAAATAACTGCTTGAGCTTGGAGTCACTGAATACCTCTTGAAGAACACTACTGTAACTAGAAAAATGAGTCCCATCGGGCATGCTAAAAACTGTTGTCTTGAACTGTTAGAAATAACTGCTTGAGCTTGGAGTCACTGAATACCTCTTGAAGAACACTGCTGTAATTGGAAAAATGAGTTCCACTGAGCATGCCAAAAACTATTGTCAACCTGGAGCTGTGCCCTGATTTGAAGATGTACGTGAAATGGCCTATCCTCTATCTAGCTAAAACAATGGGATCTTCTTGCGAGGGTGGGTGCCTCAATAGCCAGTAGAACCTCCAGAGAAGGCTGATTCTTGTATGATGTATCAATGAAGATTCTTACTCTACGCTGCTGACTGCCATAGAAAAGGGAGAAAGAAAACTTAAAGGGGAAATCCTACCTAAAAGAGGGTGATACACCAAAACTATGATCCTACTCAGCTCAGAACCTTGAACACTGAGTGAACAACAGAGAAGGAAGACCTTAGACTTCCAATTAATCACTTGTGCATAAGTATTTCATGCAGAGGTTTGGTCCAATAACTAAATCTTGAGGGAAATGGTGGAGAGAGGTCTGATAAAAGACACTTTGAAACCACCTAACATCCACTTACAGTTTCAACAGAAGACAATAAAGAACACTTCAACATGACCTGCACAAGGACAATATAGCAACTAGGTATGAACAAAATTTGAGAAGGTAGAAAACTCTACCACTTATGCAAATTGCTGAAAAATATACACTATGCCAAGCTTGAAATCTGAAAGTACACTCCTGCTTATTGATCGAAAAGGTTACACAACTCTTAATGGCAGAGTCTGGTCTAACCAAGAGAGATTGGATTTTTTTTTTAACAAGGCTGAAAGCCATTATATAAGAAATTACAAGAAGGCCAAAGATAGCTGTATAATCTTGAAGAGAAAGATCTTTTTTTGTTAACTCTAGCTTTACTTGGTTTACAATAAAATATCTTTTTTTCTCTTTGCATGAATTTTTCTTTGATGAAGCACACTCATGCTCTTCTTGAACCGTCCATCCCTTCTTTGCATGTAAATCTGCTAATTTTGGCTGTGGCTATTTCCTGTTAGTTAACTCCAAATCTGGAACAACTAACTCCCTGTTATGAACTAGCCAACCCCTATTGAAGCTAAATTTGACCTTCAGATGCATGCGCTGTAGGAAGACAAACAAGTTCTAAAATAATTAGTTAACTGAAACTTATACTGTTTATTCAAAAATAGACCCAACATTTGCATGTGATCTCTTAATTTTGGGCATGTCTATTTCGGGCAAGACTCTGTGTTCACTCATTCATCTGATTACCTATTTTCAATTCTCTTTTGCATAGTTGGCTAATTTTGGAATTTTTTTCTACCTTTTTATTCCAACAGTTACTTCCCACAGCCTAAATTTGATGGCCTGTGGGACGTCATCGGAAGCTTCCTGTTCATTTTCTTTCGTCTTGGTTCTTTTCTGTGGACCTAGTCTTCTCTATTGGCTTTTTGTATTTCTCCTCGGCTTTTATTTTTTGCGGCTTGTTTGCTTGCAGTCGGTGACCCTGCTGTCTTTGTCTTTGGGCTTGTCTAAATTCCTTTAGACAAAAAGTCCAAAGGATATATCTGTTGCCTGATGACTTTCAAAACTTCTCCACAACCAGCTAGTCCAGTTAGCTTCCATGTGTCAGTCCACATTTCACTTTGGAAGAATTGGATGGTGCCTAGGTTTTTGTAAAAGCTTGTGGTTTGTTTGGTTTTATACCCACCTAAATTCCTTCACTTTTATTAATATTCCTTTCAGCAGTCAACACGTCCTTCGCCAGTCGTCGTGTCCAGTCAGCAATCCACCAGCCAGTCTGCAATCATCTGTGTGGTATCCAAGTTGGAAACAATCATCCAAATGCCTTTTGCTAGTGTACGTGTCCTCCAAAGTCAGTTTGGGTGTCTACCACATGGCAAGCAATAGTCTTTTGGAAGAATTTTGAAGGACCCATATTTTTGCTAAAGCTTATGGTCCCTTTTTGCTTTAAACCTGTTGAATTCTTTCAGACTTTTTGTCCGAAGGAATTCCTTTAGACAAAAAGTCTGAAGGATATACCTTTGTTTGCTTTTGCCACAGAGTCAAGTCCTTTTCAAATGAGTTGTTTCAATTGGTCTACCTCTTTCCCAATGTATTATTTCTTCTTTGGCTAGAGAGACGTGAATCGATCCAAATGGTCAAAAATCTGACTCATGGAAGATTTGTCAACAGTAATGACCCCAAATCATGTGTCTCATAATGAAGAGAAATTTAATTCAAATTTAGGGCCTAATGTAGATATTAAACCCTCTAATATCCCTACTAAGATTGAAATGGTAACACCACCCAATTTAATACAAAATATAGCTCCTACACCCACACCTCTAAGGATAATAATATGAACACCAAAGTATTTGGGTGAAATAAATGATAAAATAATAGAACCTATAGAAGGTAAAATTTTAAAAAGACCAATTCAACATCATGCTCAATGTGTATGGGACTATGTGTATGTAATATGAAATGCAATAGATCTATAAATCATCTTACCTCAGAAAAGATAGATCCTACTTACACTTCTGATTGGGGATACATTAGATAATCAAGGTCATGATCAATATGGATCTACTAGACCCAATTAGGAGATCTATTACCATAATAAGATCATTAGGGAGGGTTCCAAATCCTCCAATCAAGAAAAATCGTGAAATAACCCTAACTAAGTCCTATATTTTCATATTCACTATACTAAAAAAAATTAAAGCAAAGAAATCTAATCTAGTGCTCACCAAATCTTGTAGCACAAAGTGGGGGTTAATAAAGAAACAAAAGTAAACATGGATAAGAGAATCCTAATTAAGCTATGTATAGGTAAGACCCTAATTCATGGAGAAGAGTAATATTATTCAAAATCTATTACTTATGCTACTTTGATCTACTAAAGAGAGGATCAAAGTTAGAGATACTTCCCTTGAAGATGAACTCATCGAGACTCATTCTTTCCCTTGGATGAAGGTACTTCACAAGAGATTATTATAGTTTTTAAGGATCACTAAGAAAGGCCAAAGCATCCAAGACTTATCTACAAGACTAGATTATTCTCCAAGTAGAAACCCTAAGCTAAGACTCCTCAAGTATAATGGTGGAAGATCAGACTATAAAAAATCACAAATGAATAATAACTCTTGATGTATCTATAATAATGGAAAAATGGATGTGTTTATATAGGTGGATCTAACCCTAAACCCTTGTAAAAGTTTTAGATGATAGGGTTGACCTAGTCAGCCTAATATCATTTTTGACTAAAACTCACTAGGTTATGAGCTAGGTCAACCAAGAGCTGACCTAGACTCTAAATAAGTTTTGCCAAGAATAATACAAGGTTGACACAACCAACATAGTCATGTAAACTATCAAAAGAGGTTTTAGGTTGGGAAAAGGGAAAATGAAGGTAGAAAATGATTGGAGGACTGTGTAAAAGAGAAGAAAAAGATTAGGGGAATGTTTTAAAGAGATGGTTAGATTAATAACATGTGGTAATAAGGGACAACAATCCTGTGATGCACCAACAGTCTTCCCACCCCTTTCCTAGTAAATCCCTTATTACATGCACTCAGAGATATTAAGACTCGATGGGTTATTATAAGATAAAAATCATCAATAATTAATAAAGTGTGAAAATATTATGTGCATATATATTCCCCACTCAAAGATCATCACGTGTCACTCAGGTGCAATAGGGGATGATGCTTTGAGATAAGAACATAGTAACACATAACACTGAGGCTAAAAAAAGTTGTAGTATTTTAAAGCAAAAGTAACTGAAATTAAATGACTAAAAGTGATATAACTAAAAAATAAAAGTATGCATACCTTGAATTACTTTTATCACTAGATGGTTGTCTGATGTGTTTGTATTTTTGATTGTGGAGGGTGCAAAGATTGATTTCGACAAAAGCAAGAATACAAAACTAAATATCAAAAATAAACATAGGAAAACTAAGATAATTAATGCTATGTGGATGGAATGTACTTGTAAATTTGGTAAGCTAGGGTGACAAGTGCTATGTTAGACCAAATGACCAAGCCAAAAATTTAGATTAAATCGGGCAATCAAAAATCCAAGGCTACTAAAGACAAAAAAACTCAAACAAGTAAACCTTAAGTAAGAAAGAAAAACTCACCAAGTCAAACCAAGGATACATGCCAAAAAGATGGAAATCAAACATCAATGTGAAATCAGTAACAATCCTTACTTAAACAAAGATGGGAAAGCAAAAAAATGATAAAATAACATTGATGAGTGAGAAGTAACAATCCTTACTCAGTCATCAATTGAAAAAGGTGCATAAAATGGAAAGCAACATGGATGAGTGAGAAGTAACAATCCAACTTCACTCAACAATGGAAAAAGCACATGAAAGTAGAAATAGACTTAGGTGCCCATAAAAAAAGGTATTAAAACAATGCTAAATGGTAAAATAAAGTAAATTATGTTTAGAAAATTAGAGCCATGGTGTAAAGAAAGTAATCCATAGTTGCTCAAGCACATTGATTTGTTTTAAAGATAGATAAAATTGAAATAAATTAGTACTAGCATGTTTTTAAGATGTGAATAAGGAAGTATAGAAGAAGGTAAAATATATTTAGAATCACATTTTTCTTGTCAAGGGGGAAAATAAATGGGTGGAGGAGAGAATAAAGGAAAAACTAAGGTAGAGGAACTCTTTATCGAAGTCAAGACACTCAAATTAGGTTTATCAAAACAAGAGGACTTTCGACCTTAAGGACTCTTGAAGAACTTTTATTAGCCAGACAAGTATGAGGTCAATAAAATAAATATATATATCATCCCATGAAGGATATATGCATGAAAAATTAAAATGGACCTACCTTCCCACAACATATTTAGTATTCTTCAAGACCCTTTACAGAGCCGTCGGTCTATTATGAAGATTGGGTACTTATGTGAGAAAATGGGTAGCACCATAGAGTTTGTTGAATTATCTTATTTTAATCTACTATCCTACCACACCCCAATGTACCTTGGCTCTAGTGTGAAGCCAGATTTGTAGTTTGAGCTTTGATTGGAGATAAGAGATGTGCTTGTAATCACGTCTTTTGGTGTGATTTTGAATTTTGAGATTTGTATGTTGCCTTTTGTATATCGTTGCCTTTTATTTAAAATGATTTGGATTTTAAAATTTTTGATGGATTTTTCTATTCCTCCTTCATATGGATTTGTAAAACTAAACATGGGTGTTAAAGATGACTTTCATTTGAATACTTGGGACTTGGTTTCTAAGAGAGAGAAATTTAGAGAGCATGGTGTCTAAGAGTCTTGTAAAATCAACTAAAATAAAAATATTATCTTTAATTTTACCTTATTTTATCTAAGGTGGAGTGTAAGGAAGGGAAATCAATAATAATGAGACATGAAACAATTTGAATTACTTCAAATCACAAAAAATGTGATAAAAGGGGGAAAAGGGATACAATGATAGAAAAGTGTGATTCCTTATCATAAGAATTAGGGAAACGTAAGAAAACATGCTAACATAGATTGTTGTGAAAATTTCATATATCTAAATAAGAAAATCTAAAGTTGAGAACAAAGATGAAAAACTTGTAACCATTACAAAACACATTCTAAAAAAGGAATTATAAGATGGTGATTTTATGACGAAGTCCTATCCATGGTCTTATACTATAACTCATAAAAGAGAAGCCATGAAGGTGCCAAAAGTATTTGAAAAATAAATGAAGTAAGAAAAAGGTGGTATTTGTGAGGAATGTCAGGTCCTATCCATGGATTTACATTACAACTCACAAAATAGAAACCTAAGGGGTGCCAAAAAAGTGTGTAAAAAGTATGAAAGCAAAGAGGATAAAATGACATCATCAAAAAGACTGGGTCTTATCTATGGTTTTATAATGCAACTCATGAGAAATAGGGAAACCAAAATACCAAAAGGAAGGACTAAGGTTTTGGAAAATAGAGAACTGTTGCAGAAGGTGAGACCTATGTAAGTAACCTAAAAAAGTGTTTAGATAGATAACATATATAAATCATGATAAGAAGGGAAGGAATCTACGTTAACATCTATATCATGGATGAGCATGTGAGAGATAAGCTTGTGTCTAAGTAGGTTTATTGAATTTGATTTAGTTTGGCATCATGTCATGTAGAATAAGAGTGGGCATCACAAGATGCCCCAAAGGGTAAGGATGTATGGATGGGCATCACAAAATACCCTAGAGTCTAAAATTATGTGTGGGTGGGCATCATAAGATGATCCAAAGGCTAGAGTAATGTGTGGATGGGCATCACAAAAGTCCCTAAAGGATAACAAGAGGAAGAAAAGATAAGAAGAAAAGATCACCCCATATAGTTTCTAATTAGATTCAGGTTGTCCAAAAAGATTCTAATAGGGGATATGATGCTTGATAAAATGAAAAAGATGATAAGGAAGAATAATGAGAGACAAATAACTAAGTTAGACATACAAAGAACTAATTAAACCATACAAAATATCAAGGGAAGTAATAAGAGTACAGAGTTGACTAGATTGACATAGTTTTGTTGGACTAAAGGTAGAAAAGTATAAAGTCAATTAAGTTGACTTAGTACTATAATTAGGGTAAGTGACAGTTAGATAAGGATACAGAGTTGACCAGTCAACTTAGTATTGTAACTTTATTGGTATAAAGGAGTATTAGTTTGACCAAGTTGACTTAGTAATAAAATCAAGAAGAAAGATAATTTGAAAAGGATATAGAGTCAACCAAGTCAACTTAGTACTATAACCTAATTAGCAGAAAAGAGTACTAGGTTAACCATGTTGACTTAGTACTATATTCAAGGAGAAATATATTCTGTAAGATACTATGTCAAATAAAATGATAGTGTGCTAAAATAGGGAAAGATTTTTCAATGTAAGTGAAGAAATAAATGGAAGCAAACACAATAATAATTAGATCAATGAGAATGATCTAATTGGGGCACACAACACAAAACCTTGAACCAACACTAATTGATGCAAGTTTTATCAATATAAAAAATAATGAGTAGAGAGAAATCATTCAAATAAAAATTAAATGCTAAGTGATCATCTTGAGTGTTGTTAGATTATTACAAAGTGTTATTTTTAAGTGTGATAGGGAAGTTGGTTGAAAGTAGGAAACTAGAAAGTAATCTATGGATGGTTTCAAGACATTTAAGATGAAAGGGATATATGTTGGAAATGGTACTAGATTGGTGTTGGGTTCTACCCCCTCACTTCACAATCTCATAGTAATAAGTGTGTTAGGTGCTTTGCCAATTTATACCATTAACCAAATGCTTATACTTGTACAGAAAACCAAGTCAGTTTCCCCCTTGGTGATGAAATCCAAATAGGTAGGCCTTGGATATATAAATGTTTAAATACATTTTGAGATTATGTGATTTGGTAGTGTGTATAATAAAGAGAAAAATAGTGCAACTAAATGGTATATTGAAAAACCACTTAATTAGACTATATGATCTACTCTATGCATGCAAACAACTAAAAGTGAAATTGTGAATTAATTACTATCATATAATTAATAATTCCTAATTTAAACATGGTATAGAGTTGGTTCAAGCAACATTATATGAAAATATTATAGAATAGAGTCGATAGGGTCAATATTGTACTGTATAAGTAGGAGTCTTTAAGAACTAAGTTGATCAGATTGCCCTAGTCTTTCAAACAAAAGACAAAATACAAAACTAGGTTGACCTAGTTTATTTTATGACTATAATTTTTAAGACTAAAAAATTTGAAAAATATAACTGTAAGGAAGAACTGAACTGAAAGAAAGAGAAATAAAGGAACCTTGGTGGGTTGTAATATGTTGAGGATTTTGAAATTTTTGTTTAAGTGTCTTGGATGCTAGTTTCAAGTTCTACCAACTGTGTTAATTGGGTCAACCTAATTCTATAATTCCCTATTTTCTAAAGCCTATTAATATGATCGAGTGAACTTGGTTAACATGTTTTGTTATTTAGAAGTTGATTATGATACTAAGTTAAGTTGAATGACTTAGTTTGCTATTATGGAGCTGAATGAGAGATTAAGTCAACTTGTTCAACATAATCTATTATCCATAACTAAATAAGAGTATTGTGTTGACATGTACAATCCAATAACCTATATTTGATGAATACCTACATAGAAAGAATATAGTAATTTTGATGTGACTGTGTGTTAAACCTACACACAAAAGTTAAAAACTATATCGACCTAGTCGACCTAGTATTGCAAATATAGAAAAATAATAAAAAAGAAAAAAATTAAAAACATGAAGGAAAACATGGAAGTTTTAGATTCACATTAGGTTCACCAAAATATATGTAATTAAAAATGCATTAGATATACAAATGAATCCTAGCTCAGAGAAGATAGATCCTACTTACACTTTTGATTTGGGATACATTAGATAATTAGGGTCACAACCAATTTAGATCCTCTATACTCAATTATGGGGTCTCTTACCATAATAAGATCATTATGGAGGGTTCAAAAGCATTCAATTAAGAAAAATCATGTAATAACCCTAACTAAGTCCTATGTTTTCATATTCACTACACTAATAACAAGTAAAGCAAAGAAATCTAATCTAGTACTCACCAAATCTTGTGTCATAAAGTGGGGGTTAGTAAAAAAACAAAAGTAAACATACATAATAACATCCAAATTAAGCTATGTATAGGTAAGACTTTAATGCATGGAGAATAAGAGTAATATTACTCAAAATCCATTACTTATGCTACTTCTATCTACTAAAGAGAGGAGCAAAGTTAGAGATACTTACCTGGAAGACAAACCCATTGAGACTCAATCTCTCCCTTGGCCAAAGGTGATTCATAAGAAGTTGTTGTAGTTTTTAAGGATCACTAAGAAAGGCCAAAGCATCCAAGACTTCTCCATAAGACTAGGTTCTTCTCCAAGTATAAACCCTAAGCTAAGACTCCTCAAGTAGAATGGTGGAAGATCATATTATAAAGAAGTGAAAATAAATAATAAATCTTGATGTCTCTCTAATAATGGTGAAATAAATTTGTTTATATAGCTGGATCTAACTTGAAACCCTTACAAAAATTTTGGCTGACAAGGTCGACCTAGTCAACCTAGTATTGTTAATGACAAAAACTCTCTAGGTCACAGGCTAGGTAGGTCAAGCGCTGACCTAGACCCTAAATAAGTTTTGATAGTAAGAATACAAGGTTTACATAGTCAACATAGTAATGTAAACTATCAAAATAGGTTTTAGGTTAGGAAAAGGGATAATGAAGGTAGAAAATGATTGAAGGTGTGTCCAAAAGAGGAGACAAAGCTTAGGGGAATGTTTTTAGGAGCTAGTTGGATTGATAACAAGTGGAAATAAGGTTCAACAATCCTATGAAGCACCAATGGCCTTCCAAACCCTTTCTAAATAAACCCCTTAGAGAGTTTAGAGATATTAAGATGATGGCTTCTTAAAAGATAGAAAGCATAAATAATTGATAAAGTGTGAAAATATTATGTGTATATACTATGAATTTGAGAATAAAACCCATTTAAAATGATGACAACTATTTTTTCAATTAATAAAAATGCAAAAAATATGCCCCATGATGCATAATTTGGGGTTAAAAACATTCAACATGGAGGGAAGAAATAGTATAATAGTAAAGAATCTATTTAATGCATTTAAGGCAATGGGTAATAAAATTTGGAATAAAGATAGTAATGTGGCAAGATGAGTAATAATCAAATCTATAGTGATTAATTCAACATATAAAGCTTGAATTATTAGTGAAACAAGTAAATCCTTTAAATTAAATAGAAAAACTCTAATAAATGCCATAAAATGAAGAACAAGGATTGATGACCCTTCACTCATGGATTTCTGGGTGTTTAGTGGTAGACTCCCATAAAAAGATAAGGTATTAGTTGAAGGAACAAGAAATTTGATTAAAAAAATTTGGCACAATAACACAAGGGTTTGATCTTAAGTAAAATATGTTTCTAAAATAAAAAAAGAATAAAAAAATTATGAGCCACATGCAAAAGATTTATTAGACATGACCCAAACAAAATTTTATAAAAAATTTATTTGATAAATTTAATGCCCAATTGATAATTAGCCAAAGGTCATTAGATATGTGCAAGCATTTCTATGTTTAAATCAACCAAACATGCACCGCATATTTTTGTAGGGTACATGTTGAATTTTCTATGCATTTTGATTTTTTTCATCATATACATTGTACTTTACATACTGACAAGATTTTACAAGAATGTATAGTTTCTTCCCCACCTAAGATATCAAGAGAATTAATCCAAGGTCTTTTATGTCAAAGACCAAAGGGATAGTTTTTTTTTCCAAATAATGTTTAGATGGAACATGTAATAGTTGTGGTTATTTTTTAAATTTGATTATTTGTATACATGAAGATATTTCACATAAATTTGGAGAGCAACTAGTTAATTATAAGAAGTACAAATCTATAAAGTATGTGTTAAAAGATGGAAAAGAATCATCAAGATGTGAATTTGTCACGACCAAAGTTTTCATATCTAATTTCATGTTTGAATTCAATAATAATATTATCTATGAATATGTAAGACACCAACACAAATCAAAATGGTTAGATAATCAATTCAAGGTATGTAAGGATAACTTCCTAGTTTGACCATTATTTCAATTGTGGACTTTGATAGGAACTACAAACTACAATCATAGAATGAGGTTCAATCTCAATATTATAATTCAATTCAATTTGGAATTTTCCTTCATATTACATTCAAACATGCACTTGATATCATATATAAAATAGAAAGATTTTGAGGGAGTACCTCTTTTATATGAGCAATGAAATATTGCATTCTCTAGATGTTATCCAAGGTTATTTTGAGATATTTTATATAAATATGAATGTAAGAGAAAGCATATTTGATTCACACTACATTTGGTTAGACAATTAATCAGGGCAATTTAATAATTATCAAATGTTTTAATGGTTAAGAAAAATGCATAAGAAGAATGGTGTTCAACATTTTTTGGAGATTCTTTGAGGCTAGGCATGGAAAAGGGGAACATGATGGTGTAGGTGCATGTGTAAAAATATCCCTTAAAAGAGAGAAGGCAAATCACAAGAATGGTGCCAATTTGATTGATGTTGTAAGTATTATGATTTGGTGTAATGAAAATATTTGTCATGGCTTAGATAAACATTCTCATATACACATATTATTTTGGTTAATAGAGGAACAACATAAGGCAATGTATGAAGGTTGCATTATAGTACTTGGATTGAGTGTTTTTCACTCCATTCAAATCTCAAATTCAAGTTCATGGACTATTTATACTAGGGATATGACATGTTTTTGTTCCCCACATATGGAATTTAATTTTAATGAATGTGAATTAAAAGATTGGGTTGATGAATGGTATTGTAGACCCAAATTACCTATACAAAGTATAAATTCACTCTAAAAATTAATAGACCATGAAATGACTTCATCAGTTGACTTTGACCACATCTCAGAGCTTGTACAACTAGGTATAATTTATTTTTTAATTAAATATACAACATTAATAATATATTAGTGATATTTTTTTTCATAGATATGATTATAATTTTATTATACTTTAAATACAGGGCATGTTTTTGTATTCATTGCACCTGAGGATAATGATGAGGGAAAAATACTACTTTTGTCATTATGTAGAGGCAAAAAAATAATTATACATAAATTTTATGGATGGAGAAGAGCTAATTTATCCCACTAGATACATTGTGGTTACCATAAGTTGGCTTCATAAGTACTATCACAAAAAATAAAACAATTATATTTGAGGACTTTGAAGCACAAAGGGTGGTGCTTCATTATTCAAACTTGGTTATTGCTACAAATATTAATATGATAAAATTTCATAGAAAGACTCACAATATAACTTTGTGCCAAGTGCATGAATCTAACCATGAAACAATTCTTGAAACACTTACAAATAGAGTTGATCCTGAAGGTACATTAGATTGAATTAGTAAGTTTATCTAGTATTTCAAATTAATATAGTAAATATATTTGATTTAATGTATTTTAATTTTAATTTTTTTATAATTATGTGTTTATTTCTATTTGTTTTTCTTACTATTAATTTTAATGTAGGTGAGTGGCACCATATGAGCTTCCACCTTCATGTGGTTGGTGCTATGAGTAGATAAGATTATATTCTTGAAATGAAGAGAAGATGAAAAACAATTCATATTAATGTTATTTAATATAAGAAAACTATTTTTCACCTTCTTTTTGTTTAAGGAAAAATAAAAATAGTCTTATCTAGGCTCTCTTAGAGGACTCGTCTATGCATGTTTAGGAGATGATAGTTTGTTTGTAGCCATCATGGTTCTCCTACAATGTGTGACAGAAGTTTCATCATTTGACACACTAAAGGATGAATGGATTATCTTAAGGGATGCCTCTGATCAACCATAACCTTCACTTGTAAGGGCTGACTAAGACTAGATAATAGTTATTATATAATTAAAATGCCTATCTAGACATGTCCATGCAAATATTTTTTCAATTAAGCTAATGAGTCAAAATATACAACACCCACTAACCAAATTTTGGCTTATTTTGAAAGATTTGGATATGAGATAAATCTCATTTCCACATCTCCTCCTAATCAAGTTAAACATAATAATCCTAGGCTCTCTTACAGGACTCATCTGTGTATTTTTAAGAGTTGACAGTTCATCTCATCACTCATAGTTCTCCTATAATGGATGATAAAAGTTCAATTATTTTTCACATTGAGAGACAAGTGCATTCTATTAATATATGCCTCAGATCAAATACAAACATCAATTCTATGGGCTAATCGAGTCTATAAAATGGTCTTTATAACCTTATAACTTTTATCATGACATGTCTACATAGATTGTTCACTGATTGGGCTAATGAGTTAGCATATATGACCCCGCTGACCAACTTTTGGCCTATTTTAAGAGATTTGGCTATGATAAAAGCCTCATTACTATATCTCATATTGATTAAGCTATATATAATCCTTATATAATATCTTATATGACTTATCCATGCATGTGTAGAAGATGATAATTTGTCTCTATCCCTCATAATTCCCCTATAATGCACCATAGAAATTTGCTCATTTTGCACAGCAAGGGGTGAGTGGATTGTCTTAAGTAATTCCTCATATTAACTAAAACCTTCACTTTTGGGGGATGAATGAGACCATAAAATTATTCTAACCTTAAAATGCCTATCTAGACATGTTTTTGTAGATGATTCATCGATTGGGTGGATGAATCAGAATATATGGCCTCCATTGACTAACTTTTGGTCTATTATGAGAAATTTGGCTATGAGAAAAACATCATTATCACATCTCATCATAATAATTTTATAGATAATCCTCCTATAATATCTTATAGGACTCATCCATGTATGTGTAGGAGTTGACATTTTGTCTTTAGCCTTCATGGTTCCCCTGTAATATGCGATGAAAGTTCACTCAATTTGCATACTAAAAAATGAGTGGATTATCTTAAGGGATGCCTCTAATAAACTACAACATCAAATATTGAGGGAAAAACAAGACTATATAATGATTTATCTATAATTAAAACACATATATAGATATGTTTTCATAGATGGTTCATCGATTGGGTTGATGATTCATAATGATGGCCCTTGTTGATCAACTTTTTGCATATTCTAAGAAGAAATTTGACTACAAGAGAAACCTCATTACTAAATATCCTCCTAATCAAGTTAGAGGGAATATTCCTAATCTCTTAGAGGAAATTTATATTCACATGTAGGATCTGATTATTTGTCTTTATCCCTTATGGTTCTCCTACAACATGCAACAAAAGTTTGCTCATTTTGCACATTAAGGGACGAGTAGATTCTCTTAATGAATGCCTCTAAATAATTGAAAACTTCCATCTTAGGGACCAAATGAGACTAGAAAATATTTTTTTATCCTATAATACATATCTAGATGTGTCTGCATAGATGTTTCCTTGATTGGGTTTATGAGTTAGAATATACAATCCCCACTGACCAACTCTTGGCTTGTTCTAAGAGATTTGGCTACAAGATACACCTCATTGTTGCATTTCATCTTGATTGAGTTAGAGATAATACCCATAGGATATCTTAGAGGAATAATTTGTATATGTGTAGGATCAAATGGTTCATATCTATCCCTCATAGTTATCCTATAACATGTGATAAAAGTTTGCTCATTTTGCACACTTAAGGACAAGTGGATTCTCTAATGGGAGGCCTCTGATCAAATGTAACCTTAACCTCTAGGGGATGACTGAGAGAAATAATTATATTTATAAACATAAAATTCTTATCCCAACATGTCCATGCATATGGTTCATCTATTGGGATAAAGAGTTAGAATATATGACCTACACTAACCAACTTTTGGCCTATTCTAAAAGATTTGCCTGTGAGAGAGACCTCATTGCCACATCTCCTCATGATTAAGTTAGAGAGAATACTTATGTTTTAGATTAAGGTAAAAGCAAGTTTTGAAGGGGCCCCGAAACCCTGTACAGATTCAGAAAGATAAGCAAGACAAAACGCCAAAAGAGGCAAACGCACCAAAAAATGGTAACTAAACCAGGTTTTACTTGGACCTGAAACCAACCAAAAAAACCAATAAAAGCATCCCAAGTTTTACAAGGACCTGAAACCTAGAAAGAACCAGGCATATAACCTGAAAGTGCTAAAACAGCGAAGTCAGAACCACAACCCATCAAAATAATGAGCAGGGCTCTTCCACAGCTTAAGAGAATACTTATGTTATATATTATATTACTCATCTATTAATGTATATGATATAATGTTTTTTCATTCTCCATCATGGTTATTTTTTAACGTACGATGGATGTTCGCTAAGTTTGCACACTCAGGGACAAGTGGATTCCTTAAGGGAGGCCTCTGATCAATTGCAACCTTCACTCTTGGGGCCTGATTGATACTAAAAAAATATTTTTATAGCCTTAAAATTCCTATCTATATGTGTTCATATATATATATATATATATATTTCATTAATTGGGTTGATGAGTCAGAATAATAGCCCCTACTGACCAACCTTTGGCTTATTTTAAGAGATTTAACTATGAGAGAAACCTCATTACTACATCTCTTCTTGATTGAGTTCGAGAGAACCATCTTGGTACATATTAGATTGCTTATCCTTACATGTGTAGGATGTGATATGTTCTATTTATCCTGCATGGTTATCTTACAACATGTGATGACAATTTGCTCATTTTGCACACTCAAGGAATAGTGGATTCTCTTAAGTGACGCCTCTAACTAATTACAACCTTCAATCCTAAGGGATGATAAATATTGTACAATGATTTTTACATCCTTAAAATTCCTATCCTGACATGTTTGTGTAGATGGTTCATTGATTGGTCTAGTGAGTTAAAATATATGACCCTCATTGATAAACTATTAGCCCATTCTGAGAGATTTGGATACGAGAGAAACCTTATTGCTTCATCTCATCCATCTCAAGTTATATAAAATCCTCCAAATATTTATTATATGACTCATATATGTATGTGTAGGATATGATGGTTCATCTTTATCCTCCATAGTTCTCCTACACTGTGGGACAAAATTTCACTCATTTTGCACACATAAGGATGAGTGGATTCTCTTAAGGGATGCCTCTAACTAAATACAACCTTCACTCCCAAGGGCTGATTGAGACTAAAAAATAAATGTTTTAGACTTAAAATGCCTATCTAGACATGTTTACATAGATAGTTTTTTTTATTGGGTTGATGAGTCAAAATATATGGCCCTTATTGACTAACTTTTAGCTTGTTTCAAGAGATTTGACTGTGAGAGAAACCTCATTGACATGTCTCATTCATATTGAGTTAGATAATATTATCTTCATATTTCTTATATGACCCATCCATGAATGTGTAATAACTTATGGATAGTATCTATCCCTCATAGTTCTCTGGTAATGTGTGATGGAATTTCACTCATTTTGTACACTTAAGGATGAGTGCCTTCTCTTAAGGGATGCATCTAACCAAATAAAACCTTCAATCCTAAGGCTCAAATGATATTGGATAATGGTCATTATATCCTTAAAATTCCTCTTGATGTGTTTAAATATACTATTTTTTATTAGGCTGATGAGTTAGAATATATGACCCCCACTGACCAACTTTTAGTTTGTTTAGCTTATTTTAAGAGATTTGGTTATGATAAAAACCTTATTGCTTCATCTCATCCATCATAATTTAGATAAAACACTAATAAAATTTCTTAGAGGACTCATCTATGCATGTGTAAGAGATGACAATTTATCTCTATCCATCATGGTTCTCTTGCAATGCACGATAAAAGTTCACTCAAATTGCACACTTAGGGACGAGTGGATTCTCTTAAGGGATGCCTCTCACCAGCTCCAACCTTCAATCTCAGGGCCTAACTAAAACTATAAAATAGATGTTATAACTTTAAAAGGCCTATCTTGATGTGTTTTCATAGGTAGTTCATCAATTATGTTGATGAGTTAGAATATATGGCTCCACTAACCAAATTTTCACCTATTTTGAGAGATTTGGCCACAAGAGAAACTTTGTTGCTACATTTCATCCATCTTGAATTAGATAAAATCCTCCAAGAATTTCTTATTGGACATTTCTATGAATGTGTAGGATTTGATGGTTCATCTCTATCCTTTTACAATGTGTGATGGAAGTTCACTCATTTTGCATACTCAAGGACGAGTGAATTCTCTTAAGGGATGCCTTCAAATAACTGCAACCTTTAATCTCAAGGCTTGACTGAGACTATAAAATGGATTTTCTAGCCTTAAAATTCATATTTATACATGTTTGCATAGATGGTTCATTGATTGGGCTGACAATTCAGAATATATGACCCTCACTGACCAACTTTTAGCTCATTATGAGAGATTTGGCCATGAGAGAAACCCTATTACCACATCTCATCCATCTCAAGTTAGATAAAATCCTTTTAGGATTTATTATAGGACTCATCCATGCATGTGTATAAGTTTATGTCTCATCTCTATCCCTCATGGTTATGCTATAATGCATGACCAAATTTAGAGGAGGATTTGATGGCTCATCTAAAGCTTTGAATTGCCTGAAACATGAAAGGTAAGGTGTATAGGTATTACAAACAAATTTAATCCATGATAGAATATTTATTTCTAAAAACACACTAAAAACACACTCGTGTATGTGCCACCATGTGGAAAATTTCTAACACTTATGAAATTAGAGAGTTAGGAGAAATTGAGTTTTTTGGTGTTTATAACTTCTCAGTCCCTCAAATCATAGATATGGGAAAATTGTTTTGAAGAATGGCTTGATCCATGCCTTGCACCAATCTGATGTTTTAATGGTTGTGAGGTGACATTTGGTCATGGGGTCCTAATGTTTTCTCTTGGTCATAGTTTTTATCCCTAATTATGGGGATGTATTTGGTCATGGGGTCCCAACAAAGATGGTGTTAAAAAATCTATTGTGTTCTTGTAAATAAAACATCTTACAAAGCTTCTCCTAGATGATGAAAGTGAAAGGAGTAAGTCATGATTTTTTTTTAAATATGTGCACTAAACATTATAAATATATAAAAATGTCTAATCAAGGAAGTAAAATAAAGTTAACTTTTAAATGCAGTATTATTTTTTACAAGTGCTTGAACTAGATTAGATATTGACAAAATTGTATCAAAAAAATTATTGATATTTATTTCCCATAAAATGATAAACATACAAAATCAATCAAATAAAGTTTTATTGTTAATTAAACTAGATTAAGAGATGAATAAACCATTTGATTTCTAGAGTTTGAGTTTCAATTATAAAATATTAGTGTGTAGTGACTTCTCCAAAGAATGGATTAAGGGATAAAGAAAACATGTATGCCAATCCTTTACATAATAGTGGAAATATACCAAGAAAATCTCTGCACCATGGTAATTAAATCATGATATTATATGAATTAAAATTCATTAAATCATTGAAGCAAAAACACATTTCTAATTTTCATACAACATAATATGTTGTGCTTTACAATAATCTTTTACCAAGGCCTAGCATAGGCTAGATCTCACACAAAAAATAAAGAATACTTATGATGATAGAATATCATCTAATCCTAAATACTTAAAAGCCCACATGAGGTACAATAATGCAAATAACATGATATGTTTTTCTTTTAAATAATCTTTTATCGAGGCCTTATGTAAGCTAGATCTCATGCAACAAATAAAGAATACTTACGACAATGACATATCATCTAATATTAATGACTTAAAAGCCTACATGAGCCATAACAAGAGTACATTAAGAACCATGTTATGATAACAAATAATAAAGACATACAAAAATACATCAATATGCCTCCTAACAACTATAATCAAATACAATTTCTAATATTTACATGTCCATGAAATTGATCCCAAGTCCACTTACATCACAATTACAAATTAATATGTAATTAAATGTAAATGAAATAAGTAAATAGTAAATATCACATGTAAATGTAAAATATACATAATGATGAAGCACCTAACTTAGAGAATAATGTTATTTTTGTAACCCCATATGAAGTAATAATGATCATTAACCAATAATATGTGTAAACATTAAATTATCAAAATAGAAAATACTCATAGGTAAAGGAATCATATTGTCTAATAGTATATATGTAATACATGAAAATTTATATGTCATAATTTATCATAAATAATGTAACATATATCAATAAAAAAAAGTATACCATAACATATACATAGAAAAAATTCACCATATAGGCATACTATGTGGGCCATATCAACATACAAAATTGATTATGCCTACAACTAGACCCCTATCATAATAACTAGCTCTCCTACTCCTCACTGCCTCTAAATAAATTGCACTTTGTTGGCATAGACATAGAGTTAGGGGTGTTGTATGCCTCAATATGAGGAGAGAATCTCTTCTTAATATGTGAGCCATCCATTATTTTATCGATAATCACTAAAAATTGTTGTGACTTCACAACATATGAAATATAAAAATTAATGCATTAAAATTATATATTGAAAATTGGATAAATTTTTCAAGAACAAAATTTTGTAAAATGATTCTACACTCATTATATTCCATCTAAATGGTTATCTAGGGATACGAGACTACACATACAACCACGATGGGGAATCCTATAAAGCATACATATATCGCTAGATCTAGATGTGTATACATTTATGTAAAAATGAAATAAAATATCATTACATAAAGCTTAAGACAATTTTACTGTGTTCTCACTAGTCTTCATCCCTACATCATGACCAGCTATGGAGATAGTGGATTCTCTGATGTAGATACAACATCAGTAAAACCTTATTCTTGTACATGAGGGATGCCCCATAACATCCCTCATCATCTATAAAACTAATACATGAATAATGTGTGAATCTAATGAACATGATACAAATCTATGACTATAATATATTTCTTAAAACATAGTTTTTTATTCAAAAGACAATAAACATGTACATGAATAAATAAGTAATTTAAAAGATTCCAAACTTATGTATATGGTACACCCATGCTAATTAAGACATCTAAAATAGAGTCAAGGCCTGATAATCTACCCAAAATATCATCAATCATCTATACAAGCAATAAATAATAAATGTAGTCAAATAAATTAGTCAATTAAGTAAACACAAATTAAAAAATAAACTTAATATTCTCTTAAAAACATAAACAAACTATAATTAAAATTAAACATGTATATTAAATACAAATTGTAAAGTTGATAACTCCTAAATGATAGGCTAATGTACCCTAATAGGAGTCAATAAAGATAATACATCTTGTATAGTGTTTGGCACGCTAGTGTCATGCACTACTAAAGCATCTACAGGTGGAATATGCACTAGCATGCTAGTGTCTGGCATGCAAGTGTTATGAACTACTAAATATCTATAAATAGTGTACACTCTGACATGCTAGTCTCCATAAATTTACTCTATGTATATCACACTTGAACATGAGGTCCTATACACTTCTTCTCACATTATGTGATATGATGCATAAGAACTATAACATGATTAGGAGGAGGGATGCTAGCACCTATACCAACACCACAAAAACCACTACACCACTACCACTACCACCAATACCACTACCACCAACACCATCAATACCAACAACACCACCACTACCACTACCACCAACTATAGGCTGAGTAGAAGTCTTCAATGTATTCATACCATGATCAATCATAACTTGTGTCAATATTGTAACTACCTTAAGGGTGTCCTTCTATACATTATGATGAATGTTTTTATAAATAGAGGTATATGATATTGTCCTTCTACTTCTTTGAGGTTGGTTATGACTATTTTGGTCTTGTCTAGCACTATTTCTATCACATGAAGACCCACCTCCCTTACCTTGGGAGGCTTTCATGTTAAAATAGTTTGGAATTTATTGCAACACAAACTCACATGATAATTTTCTCAAAAAATATAATGGAACATCATTATTGTTTCATGTAAGCTCATCAAACACCATCCACCACCTATCCCAAAAGTTATTTTTCATCTCCTCATGAACACCCCAATCAATACTAATATTTTTGCAATTCGTTGGTGGAGGTTGGTTGGTTCCAAGCTTAAAAAATAAAGCACACACAAATTATTTTGTTATTTTTTTATTAACATCTTCATATGATAATTTTTTGAAATAAAATTGTTTCATGGCCTCTCCTCGATGCAACAATGCATCAAGTTGTGAATTTACATTTCCCACTTCATTTAAAATAATCTATAGTATACTGGCAAGTGAAATGTGTGCACTACCAACTAAAGAGTGATGCAAACCATTGATGATTATTTGTAATTGTTGATGTTTTGAATTGTATTTCTCATATAATTGAACTTCTTCTTATACAAAATCAAATTGTTTGGGGTTATATCTAACATTTTATTTATGCAATGGATTCATCGAACTTGTTATCTAAATTTAAATAGAAATACAAATTTTTTTAGGTAATGTAAGATAATTTAATGCAAATCTAAATTTAAAACCATACTTGAATAAATAAATATAAATATAAATGAAAAAAATAAAATCCAAAAATCAACATATCTAACCTATAATAACCTAAATGTCAAATCCCATTAGTGGGATGAAATTCCAAAGAGCGTACGTAAATCTTAATTTGACAAAAAATGAGATGAGAAAGAGAAAAACACAATGGCTATGACTTTGCTTGAAAAAAAAATGAAAATGATATAGGGTGTACACCCTTTATGATTTACAAAGGGTGTACACAATTTACTTTCCAAAGGGTGTATGCCCTTGAGGATCGGGCACAAGCCTGAGCCTCAAAAATTTTAAAAAAAGGACAAATTCCCTTTGTAATAAAATTTTAAATTTGAAGTAATGCCATACTTTTTGTCCCCCAACTTTGTGCATTGACCCTATTGATGTTCAAATTTTCATTGATCCCATGAGTTTTACTTGGATTTGGATGAGGATGCATGGATATATTTCTATTCTAGCACATGTATTTATCTTTTGTTGTATATGTTATGGGAAATATGTGATGTGTGTTTTTTGTTCTAGCATTATGTAAGACACATGCATGGTTAAAAATAAAAAGGCAACAATGATTTGGAAAAGTATAAGTAATAAAAATAAATATAATACATATTATATCATGATGGGAAATGTGTAATAATAAAAGATTAAGTATAATAAACCAAAAGTTGTAAAAAGGATAACATATGTTTTTAAACCATGTAAAGATTTACATAAAAATTAAAAAAAAAAAAATCAAACTATATCACGTTAGGAAGTATGAAAATATTGTAATAACATATAAGGCACATGAAAGAGAAATGGTATAAAAACAAAAACAATTAAGTCAATCAATCATATTGAATCAAGTTGGGAAGTATAAAAAGAAAGACACAATTGTAAAAATAAATTAAATTAATCACATGAATTCAAGTTGAGAAGTATGAAAATTTCAATAATATGGTTGTAAGCATACATGTAATTATAAAATAAGAAGATAAAAGTGAAATAATTATGAAGTAAGCATAAAACATACTAAATCAAGATGAAAAGTATGTTAATAACGTGTAACTCATAATTGAACAATACCTATCTCAAATTTGATGCATGTAATTTCATTGTGACTTAGTTATAGCAAGAACTGGGTATTTGAATATTTTGTGATGAGGGTCTGGTCCTATCCATGGTTTTATAATGAAACTCACAAAGGGAACACCAATGAGATGGAAACAACTGTGGGAATGATTTAAAAGTTTTTTTTAATGTGGTAATTTTTAAGGAGGGCCTAGTCTTATCCATGGTCTTACATTTCAACTCATAAGGGGGAAACACCAATGAGGTGAATGGTAATAAGGAAATGTTTTATTATGTAATTGGTGAGGAGGTTCTAATCCTATTCATGGTCTTAAACTAAAACTCATATGAGAAAATCCTAGGGGGAATGATTGGCTAAAAAATAATATTTCTCAAGGGGAAATATTAAGAATGTTGTAATGAAAGTAGGGTTAATTTTAAGAGGCCTTAGTGAAAAACTATTGAAATTATTTGGTGAATCTAGAGAAATTTGATTTGTTGGTGTGGTGAATCCTCTATGGGAAAAGGTAAATTATTTGTTGATGGTTTTTTTATATAATGGTATGGTTTAACTAAATGACTGGATCAAATAGCTAGACCAAATAGTAGGGCTAAATGATTGGGTTAAATGACTAGGTAGAATGACTAGGCCAAATAACTAGGTTGGACAATTGAATTGAATGCCTATGCTAAATTCTTTGGTCAAATGACTAAACTAGGTGGTTTGTATGAACAATTGAATTAAATGGTTGATTTGAATGGTTAAACTAAATGGCAAGGATAAATGGCTAGACTTAATGATGAGACTGAACCACTAGACCAAATGGTTGGGTCGAATGACTTGATCAAATGGTTGGACTACAAGGTTGGTTGAATGGCTAAACCAAATGGTTGGACAAAATGGCTAGACTGAACGGTGATGTTGGGACATGCTGATGAGTGACTTGTATGATCGGTTTGCTATTCAGTTCCTTGGTTACCTCTCATTCTCTATAAATACTCACCCCTACCCTCATTATTAAAAATTTGTATAAAATATTTCTCATCCCACTTTTCCCCCACCCACTAAATTCACCAACCATGGAAAGAAAATTCATTTTCAATAACTTGCTATGCCTATACATTTTGAGGTTCATGCAGTAGCTAGATGTGTACAATGATTAGATTTAGGAATGAAACTTTACTGACCTACTATTGAAGCCCTAGTATGAAATAGACACGATGCTACTAAAAACACTCATGTATTCCTATGACCCTAATGAGAAGATATTCACCGTGAACATGGACTTGAGATCAATTTCCTTTGGTACCTCACTAGAATATATTCACATTCTGATACATATTCCATTTAATAATGCAACCCCATTGAGTTCAAAATCAATACTGATAAATGATAACAAGAATTTTTTGGAGACAAATTTTAGCTTACACATGGATTGAACTGGTATGTACTTATAAATTTATTTTTATATTCACAATTCAACTTTTGAGATGTAAAATCCTTATTTTCTCTTTTCTTTTAGATAGCTAGAAGAGGAGCCTCCATGTCAAAGCCATTAAACACCATTTTTTCAAATTAATGATTCAATTTTTATAGGTCAGAATAGTATTATAGGGAAGACCAATAGATATTCTTTAGGGCATTGTTTTACTTTGTCTGTACTCTCTTAAATTTTAGATTTGATTGGTACTCTTTTATTTTTGCTAGGATAATGCTTGAATTAAATTATGCTTCTACCAATCCCAGTTCCAGTATTTGTTGTTCAAATTTTATTATAGCATTGTACAATGAGGCCTTCTTTGACCTCTAAAAAACATAGGTTCTAATTGTGCTTGATCCAAAAATGACAACAAATGTTTTGTCTATGGATGAGTAGGAGGTTAGTTTATTTGTTCATTTGTTGATCTAGGGTTTAATATTTATTTGTTTGTTAAATAGTTACCAAGGTAAATATTAATAAATGTTGGATTTTTTTTGTTATAGGCAATAATTCATGCCTTATGAAAACAATCTACCTCAAAAGGACAACATAGATTTGAAGAATCTATAGATTTAGAGTCTACAGAATCATCCTTCCAAACATTTTAGTTTTTAAAACATTCAAGAGTTTCTTCTATATCATCTCCATGTGCAGGTTTGTAATTGAAAATTTTCAAATGATATTTTAATTTTCAAGTGCATTATTTTAGATATTTGTTTTATTATTTTAATTGACTCAGTAATAATTCAAATCATGGAACAACCACCACCGCAATAAACCATAACATTGATTGTGCCTGCTTGACCCTCTATGGAAGGTATTTTACATTGCATATTTTGTTTTTATTGTTTTTTGGTTCTTGATTATTATTTTTTAGACTAAAAGTTTACATAATGTACTAGCTCAAAACACCCCTATCACTCATAATATAGTGCATAGATTGGAGGATACACTATCTCTAAATACAAGTACTAAACCTTTAATATAAATTTAACATATTACTTTATTTTTGAAATTTATTTATTATTTAAAATAAATTATGTTTTATAGGGCATCCTCAATCTCTAGCTCTAAGGAATATTATGTCATCACCTCTGATCTCAAACTTAATTCGCTCAAGGGGAAGACTCTTCCATTAAAACCATCACAATAAACCACAACACTACAATTATCACATTTTTGATTCCCCTCTTTCTTTGTTGAAGGTATATCGAGTGCACAAGGATTGACTTCTTTACCAGAAATTAAACTTAATGAGGAATATTTGGGGATTGAAAGTGGCACTAATGTTGGAGCTACTTTCAATCAACACAATTTTATCTAAGGAGAATCAATAGATGTTCATGTGACTGATTAGGAGGAACCTTCACATAGTTCACCAAACAGTCCCACCCCAATAAAGAATGTTGTCCTATTTGATGATACCACTACATATCTTTAATTGAATAATTGGGTATCAGATAGAATTACTGTTAATATTTAGGAAGGATTAATTGATGAATTACAACATTTACATGTGTGGGAGTTTCAAGTGAAGGCATTGATAAAATAAATAAATGCTCATTATCAAAACCACTCCTAGTAAGAAAATTTATTTGCATTGGTGAAATATGAACTCGCCAAGATTGATGCTTTGTTTACCAAAGCTAAACTAGGTTAGTTACTATTGCTAATAGTTACAATGATAATGTGTTGACTATTTTTCTTAATAGGTTAAATAATTTGAATGTAGAAGCTCAGGTATATTATAATAAATGGTCAAAAGAAACCAACCTTGTTGTAATTGTGAATGCAGAGAAGGAAAATAATTTGGTAATGTATCTTAATTTTAATCAAATTTCATGTCATACATATTTTTTTCACATCTAGTTACATTTCATTTGAAATTGCAGCCAAAATATGAGAACTTGAAAAAACCTCAATGTGCATCTAAAAAATACGTGAAAAAGTTTATTATCTACTATTTAATTCAAGGAGAAGCTTGTTCTATTGAATAAATAGAACAACACACTTCATAAAATCATTAAGGAGTAAGGATGGGATCTTGATGCCTTATTTAAGTAGAGGACAATTATCGATTCAAATCTACTTTTTACAGGAGATGCTAGAAAAGAAGATAGGGAAAATCTTGGCCATATTAATTTTTTGGATGTGGATCTTAAAAAATAAAAGATATTGAAAGAAAGTAGTGGCACACATGATGTTGTGGTTGAGAAAATGCTTTATAAAGTCATTGAGAAAGTGGTTTAGAAAGAAGTTGAGAAAGTGGTTGAGAAAGTAGCTGAGTAGTTGCCAATCTGTTCTATATGTTTGTCAACAATGTTTTCTTTAAAAAAATATTATGAATGATGATTTAAAGTTTCGATATGTGTTTATTAATTTATTGAGTTTAATTACTAGATGATCCACATAGATTACGATTTCAATTTGAATTTTATGATGTTGTAAACTTGTATGGTGTTGGGCCCCTTTTTGATATTTGTGATGCACTTGTGAAACTCACATCTCAATATAAATGGATTAATGTTAATATATTCCTTTATAAAGTGTTTCCTCTAACACAATCACAATATATTAATCTTTTATAGTCATCACTTAACAAGAAACAAGGAAATGCATTTCAGAAAAAGTATAATAATTATTGCATCTTATGATAAAAGAGTGAGTTGTTTTGTGTGAAAGATCTCTTGTTTATTATATTTGGATTGTTTATTGAGTAAATAATTATTTAATATGTGTTTGAGGCCACTAGATAGGCACATTAATTTTTGGTATAGGTTTGTGTTGATGATAGTATTATGATAGTTAGTAATAATGAGGATTCATCAAAGTTGAAAAGATGCATGATTGATTGTGATCATGCATTATATAATAGGTTCATGTATTTTTTAATGTTATGAGGATGTTTAGATAGATAAGGACTCATGAAATTATTTTTCTTCATGTGAAAATTAGTATAAAGAAGAGGTAAGGTCTTTACAAATTTGTGAGTTGTGTATTGGTGAAATTATGACAAAATAAGACGAAGTAGGAAACTCTTATCAAGAAATAGGTATATTATATGGCATGAGTGTCATTTATACTCATTCATATGTGATTCAAAGGTTATATTTTGTTTTATCACTTTATTCTGAGAAGAATTAGTTTTAGGATTGACTATCAACAAAAAATAAGGGTATTTTAGATTTTTACATGGTTTGTTTTGATGTATGAGAACATGATTTGTCACAAGGATTATAAACAATTGGACAAGTTTTTAAAGATTCTCATGAAAGTGATTTGGTATTCACATAGTTATTAGAGTTTATGAATAATTAAAAATGTATAATAATTATTGCATCTAATGATAAACATGTGAAAAGTACTTACAACAATTAGATAAAGTAAAACATGAATACATTGAAGGCACATAATAGAGTGCAACCAGTCCACATAAAACACATCATAATAACATAAAATACATTTTAGGCACATCAATTATGAGAAAATACATGCCAAATAAATGGAAAGAAACAAATTAATCACTGTATAAAGGAATATTAACCTACAGTGTTCCCCCTAACACAATCACAATATATTAATCTTGTACATTTAACACTTAGCAAGAAACAAGGAAATGAATTTAAAAAAATGTATAATAATTATTTCATCTTAGGATAAACATGTGAAAAGTACTTACAAACAATTAGATAAAGTAAAACATGAATATGTTGAAGGTACATAACAAAGTGCAACTAGTCCATGTCAAACACATAATAAGAACATCAAACACATTGCAAACACATCAATTATGAGAAAATAAATGTCAAATAAATGTAAAGAAATAAATTAATCACTATATAAAGGAATATTAACCTCCAATGTTCCCCCTGACACAATCACAATATATTGATCTTGTACATTCAACACTTCTCAAGAAACAAGGAAATAAATTTCAAAAAATGTATAATAATTATTTCATCTTATGATAAACATGTGAAAACTAGTTACAAACAATTAGATAAAGTAAAACATGAATACATTGAATAGTAGTCACTATAAAAAAATAAAAAAATTATATGAAATTTAAATTTAGAAATTCAAAACTAATAATCTGTTAGTTGAAATAATCCTACACAAACCTGATCATCGCCAATGACATTTACATTTACTGTGTTAGTGCCATATTTAGTGTCATTATTTACATACTCTTTATTTGTCACTATATTTCTCATGCCTCTTCTTTTAGTTAGAGAACTCCATGTTTCCATATCCCTTTCATAAGTAAACATGTCAACTGCATAACATGAAACATATAATCTCAAATAGGTTTTTAAATTTTTATCCAATTATTTCAAAGATTTGACTTTATGAACGATAATGCAATGAATACTCTTTAATCTTACACTAAGCCTAGAATCATTATTTGAAAAATCTCATATAATCAGAAATATTCACTTAGACTTTCCTATAGTATACTACTGGGATAAAGTTTTTTCCATAGCCTTGTAATTTCCCCATTCTCTGTTGGTTCACTTAGAAGATGATATTGTTCAAACATTGTAATTCCAAAATGGGTTGACTGGGATGTTAGTAAATCCTTTCTCAAAATACATTTTATTTCTACTCCATTAACCTCTATAGATTTGCCAAAATGATTTACAAGACATCCCATTTATTTGTGAAATAAATTGCTAATCCTCTTTTGATTGTTATTACTATTCTAGAAAATGGGATTCACAATTGAAATGGCCTCCAATAAATTAACCCTTTGAAAACATTCTCTTATCTCTATAGATAAGTTTCAAAAACTCTGCTTAGTTTCATTTGGGTTTCAGATAGAACAATGTCATATAAAATATATGTTATAGGTAGTTCTTTAGATTTAGCTCCCACAAGATCAACGCTTTTGTAGAAAGTGTGCATTATTATGTCCTTAACATTAATAATGACACAAAGATTATCATTGATATTCAAATTCAAATAACTATTAGGGTTATTTAAATCTATCAAACATTATCAACTGCTAGAAATAGGGCCTTGAAACATTTCATTCGAAGTGTATAATATATCTATAGATTGGCATACTTGTTTTCTCAGTCATATGAAGTCCACAATATAAATGGATCTCTCTTGAGCATGTTTTATTAAACAATTCATTTCCTTTAGCTTTGGAAGAATTCCACATAAAGTCAACAGCATTTTCAAATCTGTTAAATGGTACAATAAATCTTTTGCCTTGTCAATTTCTCTATGATATTTATACATAAAACCCACTAATGATGGATATCCTTCAAAAATTTGGCATGTAGGTTCATACATAGAAATACACCTTATATCAACATATTTCAATAGTTTCTTACCTTCAGTCACTCCTATTGTAAATTTTTGGAACTCTAAAAATATTTTTGGATTGGTTGACATATAAGCATGCAAGTCATGAATGAGCTCCTCCACTTTTTCCACATAAGCAAATTTGTTAACCTTTTTGTATAAAAGATTCATCATATGAGCCATGCAATGAATTGAAATCATCTATGGGGAAACTATTGTTTGTAGCCAAACACACAAACCATTTCTATGCCCTTGCATTATTGATACACCATCAGCCCAAAGACACACTAGCTTCATAGTTATTTTATAATCATCCATACCAACTTTATCTTTCAAATTTGATACAACCAATTTATGAATATTTTCTACATTGAATTTTTTTACCATTTTATAAACTGTTAGTAGATGAGGTTTCCTTGAATAGTTCTCAAAAGTATACACATGCATGCAAACCTAAGCTGTGTTGTGAATTGTTGTGACCTTATCAATGTACATTGAGATGAATAGTGAATTTTTAAATTTTTGTTTCAAATATTCCTTCTCAACCAATGCTAAATATTTTTCCATTTCCCAAGCACTACTATCTAACCAATGTGATTTTAGAATATCCAAAAATCCATTATGTTGAAAAAAAAATATTATAATCTAAAAAAACATAAATAGGTCTACCTTTTTTAGAATATGGTATATAGTAAAGAACTATAATATATTTGCCTTTAGATGGGACAACATGTTTTTTCCAAAAAATGATTCAATTATTCCCCCTTTCTTTAGAAGATGTTTTTTATGTTTCATATCATTTTAACACTCATGTGCATATCTTACATGCATGTATTCTTCTATATTTTCCACCTATGTATTTTTGTTATCAATCAATCTAGGTGCTTCACTATCTCATATACTTTTCCACAATGTTTCTCAATTGTGTCCAATTTTATTTGAATTCTATGTTCCTTCCTAGTTTTCACCTACAAATTATACATCTATATTCTATTGGAGTATCATCAACATTTTTAGGATCTACATGTTCTATGAAGGGAAATTTTGTTTCCCAATCCACCTTAAAGGACCTTCCAATTTTCCATCTACTTCTCTTCCGTCATGAATATTTTTGAGTGGAGGTTTTAAATAAACTTTGTGTTTGGTGAGAACCAATAATCTCTTTTTCCACTTGAGTGTCATTATCATTTTCATCAAAAACCAGAGAAACATCTTGAGGTGGTGGCATATCATCATCAAAAAAATATTTAGGGGGTGATATGTCATTTTGGTTTATCCTTTGTGGTGAGATAATAATGTGGATTTTTGCATGTAAAATTGCTTTAATATTATTAAATAGTTGAATTTAAATTTATGACAAACTAAAAAAAAAAAAAAAACTAGATTTTGAGATAATATACATGATTTCCTTGATAATTGGCTTGTCTTTTTACCATTCCCCCCTGATTATATGATGGTCAAAGATGGAACACTTCATATTTATCACTTAATTATGTTTTCTAATCAAAGAGAAAATGATATAGATCAGTTATACCATCCAGTTATTTTTAGAATCTTTTTGGCTTTGTCATATGATGATTTTGTTTGATGATGTCATTTGGTAGAAGCTTTTTGGCTCTACCATTTGCCTATGTCATCTAGCTTGTCATTTGATTCTATCATTCATCTATGTCATTTGGCTTGTCATCTATCTCTATTATTTAGCTTGTCATTTGGTTCTATTTTTAAACTCTCAATTTTGATACTTCCATACAACGATGTCATTTGGTAGAAGCTTTTCAACTCTAGATTTTGATACTCCCATTCGATACTATTATTTGGTAGAAGTGTTTTAGCTCTATGACTCAATACTCTCACCTAAAACTATCAATCAGATCTATCATTTTATTTTTTCATTCAATTTTGTCACTTAATTCTTTTGTTTAGCTCAATTGTTTAGTTTTTTCATTCGATATTGTTGTTTGATTTTTTTTGTCCTCCAGTTTCGATTCTCCTTGTTGGATTGGTTGATATAAATGAGAAATTATACTATATATATGGTGAAATGAAGTGTAATATTTTATATTATTGTAAAGGGTTGGTGAGCTAACCCCAAAAAAAATTATATCCCTAAAATTTTGGCAATTTGGTCCCCTCTATCAGCCCTAAAAATTGCCAAAATCAAAATCTAAAAATTGAAATATTCATGAATAAATGAATATTCACCACTAAAATTTACCCTAAATGAAAGAGAGAATATAAATATCATGATATACGCATCTATGAGAAGACCTTGATAAACATGAGGCATACTAAGTATAAAATAAAGACACTAAGAGTCTAGTGACCATAAAAATACAAAGGATATATGCTCATAATAAGCACAAAGTTGCATAAGCAAATATGTGAGATACTAATATCAACTCATGTTAGTTATATGAACAAGAAAATTAAAATAGACCTAGCTTCCCACAACATATTCATTGTTCTTTATGACCTGTTACATATCCCTTAGTCTACTATGAAGACTGGGTATTTGTGTGAGAAAATAGGTAGCACTAAAATATTTTTAATTCTCTTTTCTCAATCTACTAGCCTATTGCACCCCAATGGACCTTGACTTTATCGTGAGGCCAACTATGGAGTTTGAGCTTTGATTATAAATAAGAGATGTGTTATGAATCATGTATTTTAGTGTGATTAGACTTTTGAATTTGTATGTTACCTTTTGTATCATTATATTTTGTTTTAAATGATTTGGCTTTTATAAATTTTATGGATTTTATGATTATTTCTCCATATGGATTTGGAATAACCAACATGAGTGATAGAAGTGATACACATGGATGAGATTCAAACTATGGTTAAAGGAAGCTAAGTATCTAAATATATGAATAACTAAACACTTAGGCTTACCTATGAAATAGTATGTAATCTCAAATTTTAACCATATGTATGCTTACTATGTAAAAGTAATATAGAGAGATCCAAAGTAGATCGGTAAATAGGAGTACAATGAGACATCTTATTTGATAACTAATCATATGGTAAATAAATAATACTAAGAGGATTAAGGTTTGTATAACCAAGGCACAATAATAATTATCTAATTTTTAATTGATATAAGATAGCAAACAATCATTGTAAAAGAAAAGGAATACATGAAAGATGTGAATTGATACACATAAGAGATCAATCATGGAAATAATGATAAGAATCCATAAGAAAAGAAGAAAGTAAATGAAACCATATAAAACACATAAATAATAATATAAATATCTATGTAAAATAGATAGGTGAAACCAAATTTGAGACAAAATCAAGTGTATAATATATATAAAAGTGGATCACAAATCCAATCCAAAATCATAATGAAGAACAACTTAAAAGAACATCATGTTCTGCTCACAAATACTAATAAATTTTCTCACAAATATTATTCATGACATATGAAACATCTCTATAAAATTGGATCCTAACAATAGCCAGAGTCTCACCAATCCTCATGGAAAGCTATGCAAAGAAGTCTCTACAAATCTCCTCAACAAAAAATGTAGGTGTAGTTGAAGGATCATCCTCATGAAGGATATCTTGAATAGAATAATCAAGGAGAGGAATAGGTGCTAGAATAGGAAGGGTATTCATGGTGTGATAAGAAAGCACCATCGATGGAAAATAAGGAACCATGGGTGGAGAAGGAGGTGCCATCAATGGATAAGGAGGATTTTCCTTACATGGGTAACCTGTGGAAGTAGGAATTATTGGTGTAGGTTTTGACTGAGGGTGATCACAAAGGTGTTGTTGGAAAATATGACTATGATCAGTGTGATGGGTATTATACTAGTGCCAAATACAATATACCTCCCCATATTTAGTAATATACTTAGGTAACAACATAAGAGGAGGTATAGCTTTGTCTTTGGGTAGAGAAATGGAAGGACACAATGTGTCAATATACTACCAAAACTTTTGGCAATGAGTGTAAGAGTGACTATTTATTCCATGGAAGTAACCAATATGATTTTTAGTAGAGTTTAGGGGTCTACTAATGGAAGAGGTAGAAGGAGAAGTTAGGAATGGTTGATATAATAGGAGATCTTTGGTCTAATGATTGACAACTTTATGGATATCAAAATAAGGTTAATAAATCCAATGTGTAGGCATTAGATCAATTTATGATAAAATAAGAAGGCCATTACCAAGGGTAGGTAGGGATAAAATATAAATTAGACTAGGCTCATCTAAAGGTGAAGAAGGAGAAGAAATAAGATGAGGTTCAACTAAAGGTAGAGTGGGAGTAGAAACTAGAATAGGCTCAGTTGAAGGTGAATAATACTATAAGAGCTCCTATGAAGAATGATTGGAAGTGTAATTAAACTTATTTTGGTAAGGAATAGTTAGTTTAGGTTGAGTACAAATATGTTGATTGACATTAGGTTTTCAGATGGTTGATTGAGGTATTAATTATACTTGAGTTGAATAAATATTGTTGGAATGTTGGGGAATGTTATCTAGGTGTGTAGATATTGAAAGAAGGGTAAAGATAGTGTGAGAGGTATGATCAAGTTGAGTTTTTGAGGATGGTTCTTGGAAGGTTATAAGGTCCTCTTACCCCAACTCTATGAGAAGAGACATGGAAGTGTCTTGAATGATGTGCAACATTTGAGAAGTTTGGTGTGTGGGTGTTGGATTGGTATAGATAAAAACAACTACTCTTCACATGTTAGTCATATTTACCACATTTTATTCATCAATGCAAAGGTCTATAAGAATTTCAAAATTATTTGTAGAAGGAGTAGTCTTGTCAGTGCTATCTTGATGGTTGGGAAGAGGATCTGTGTATACAATAATATGAACATTAGATTGATTTAAAGATTGATTTTTGTTTTGTGTGTTATGGGATTTAAAAGCTATGTTGTATACTTATTGAAACTTGTGAATAAGTTATTCATGATCAAAGTTTAGGCTAAGAAGAAAATCCATAGCTAGATTGTGTAATTGTCTATAAGTCTCATGAGAATGGCCCCAACTTGAATGAAACCCACAAAATTTGTTTAGATCATACCATGATTATAATGGATGAGTGGGGTCAAGATATCATGGTATAGGTCTTGGAAGATGCTTTTGAATCTTGGTTAAGGATATGGTTTGTGGATATTAGTGTTGTTGGTTTGAGAATATGTATAATTACGAGTTATTTTGAGGGGGAACATGATACATAGAGTTGTTGGGAGAGATGGCTTGAATGTTTTGAATAGTATCATAAGTATCGATAACACCATCATTAGTTACATTGAAATTTTTATTTTTAAGGAGCATACGAGTGCCCATTATAGGTTGAGATGGTTCAAATTGGCACATGAGAAATTATTGTAACTTAGGTTGTTAAAGAGATTCTTTTAAAGTTCTTGGAGAGAGAGTCCTAACCTGATATTGTAACTTGGGGTAGAGAGCATTAGTGAATAGGTGGAAGAGGTCATCCACCATATTACACTCACATTTATTTGATAATTTATTCTATTATTTGATAAATGATTATTCCATTTTAGTTTCAAGCTATTTATAACTTATTAAGTGAGATACGTTATTCTCTAGAAGATCACTATTATGAAATTATTGGACTAGTGAGTTAACCAAGTCTTTAAGGATAGTGAAATAATGGGGTTTTAATTGATTGTACCAATATAAAACATCATTGAGAGTGTTTTAGCTAATAGTTTAGTATCAAAAAAGGTATCAAGTTTGATCCAATATTTATGAAGGTTACCAAATGTATTTAGGTGCAATGTGGGATCGATGGACCCATTATAGGTGATTGTAGGTGTGATACCTCCTATGTTGATATTAAAAATTTGAGGTACAAGAGGTTCATTTTAGAGAATTTTAATTATTTTCTTAATTAGGTGTGGTTTAGGAATAGTTTTACCATGGGAATCCCTTAAGGGGTGGGGGCATTCTGATTTTGTGCTCCCCAGGAAACCTATTGGGGTTGGATTTGAAAACTAATGAGATGGTTTTGCATCTACATCATTTGATTTACATTATTGGTTTAAAAAGTATGTATTTTTTGAGTGTTTTTAATAAAATTTGGTGACTTTGCATATTATTTTGACTAGTGTATGTAACATGTGATGCATTGGTATTGGTATTAATGACATGAGTTGCATTATAAGTAGTAACATGCACTGCACTAGTCATGTGAGAAGCATTGGTCAAAAAATAAAATCTAGTATAATGATTATAATTTAAATAAAAATAATCACTAATTAGATGATTATCATTTGTAGCAAAATATGCACTAGTGGCTTGATTAAGGAGAAGGGTCTTTGGAAAAGGCCCGCTAGAAGTTGAACCTACCATGTCAGTGGAGATACTTGGCATGGAGGTTTGAAAATTCATAGAAGAATATGTGATGGTGTGTGAAGGAGACATAATGGAAGGAAAAAGTTGAGAATAAAATAAATTATTCCCCCAAAATCTATGAGATAAATTAGGGTAGGGTGAAATATGTTCTTCTACTTGAGGATCTATCATAAGATTATAAATGGTTGAAGGGTACTTTCCTTTATGTTGAGGAAATTCATTAATGAAGAAGATAATTTAAATTATTTACTCTAAATCATGCTCATATTCTAAGGATAACAAATTATTTTGAACTAAGGATGAATGGGTAGGAGTCCCATAATTGTTAGTGTAATTGGCAACATGGACATTGTTTTCATCTAAGGTGGGATCCATAAGCTATGTCTTGAAAAACTATTAGGATTGGTAAGAATCATCATGTTTGTTATATTTATATATATATTATACTAAAATAGGAAGTTTATTATTAATGAAAGAGGATAAAAAGTTGACATAAATAAGAATCAGTTGATAGGATACAAAATCAAATAGATCGACAATGTTCTATAAAATAAGAAAAATAACATGGAACAAGAAGACATAGTCATATAGGCCAACTATGTATTGTTAGATAAGAAATAAAATAATAATATAACATACATAGGTAGATAGGTCAACTATATATTTTATAGGGAAAATTTGAACACGTTTATAAAGATACAAAGTCAAACATAGTGAGTGTGTATTGAAGGAAAATAAAATGAATATTCTATAAGAGACTATCTCAATAGGGATAAGAGTGTTCTAAAAATAGAAAAAAATATTTCAAGATAATATATAAGTAAATTAAATGAAGCACACAAGCATTTGAATCGATGTGATCGATCCAATTGAAACTCAAAGCATAAAACTTGTACTAATGTTGGCTAATGCAAGTTTTGTAATATAAAATAACATGATCAAAGAGGAATCAAAAACTTGAATGTAAATGCTAACTAGTTTTTCATTTATAAATGTTTTTATGTTATAAGAATATTTAAAATCAATGTGATGGGGATTTAGTTGTAAAAAGGAATTAAAAATCAATCTATGGATAGTTTTAGGTAGTTTAGGTTAAAAGGGATATGTATTGGTGATGGTATTAGCTTGATATTGGGGCCTACCCACTCACTTCATAATATCATATAAATAAGGGTTTCAAGTGATTTTCCAATATATACCATTAACCATGTGTTTACACTTGTCTAGAAAACCAAGTTGGCTTCCACCTCAGTGATGAACTCTAAGTAGACCTTGGGAAGAAAAAGTCTCACGCTTTTTTTTGGTAAAGTGATTTTAAAATGTGTGAAAAATAGAAAAATAGTGTGAATAAATTGGTAAATTGAAAATAAACCTAATTAATCTATGTTTTTAATCTAAGCAAGCAAGCAACTAAAACAAAAAGTGAACGTATTACTAGAAAAATAAGCCAATTCCCTGACTATAAAGAGTGCAGACTCGATTCAAATGACACTATATGGAAACAATATAAAATAGAGTTGATAGGGGCTCTAATATTTTTCAAAAGCAACATCTAAAATTTAAAAAATTCCAATAGGTTTACTATGTATTATAGATAGAAGATAAGATATAAAACTATGTCGAGCTAGTCAACCCAGTTTGTTGTAGGGTTGTAGTTTTATTGACTACAAACTTATGAAAAATAGTACTAGAAATTAAAAAACAAAATGACAGAGAAGGTAAGAATGAAACTTAGTGGTTTTGAAGATGTTTAGTTTTAAAATATTTATGCTATGTTTCCCAAGTGTTAATTTAAATATTTTATGAATAAAATCAATTGGCTTGATGGAGTTTTCAGAATGTTGAAAAAGAATATGTGAACAAAGTTGTTTGGCTTGACTATGTCTACAAACCTATATTTTGAATAAAAATAACTATGAATAGATTCTACTAGCTTGAATATGTATGAAATATTATAACTGAAAAATAAGACTATGTCATGATGATCGATCCAATCACCTATATTTATGGAAGACTTGCATAGATAAATCATATTCATTTTGGGGCGACTGTATAATAAACATGCACACAAAATATTATAATTATACTGATAGGTTTGATACAGTACTAAATGTGTGTGTGTGTGTGTGTGTGTGTGTGTGTGTGTGTGTGTGTGTGTGTGTGTGTGTGTGTGTGTGTGTGTGTGTGTGTGTGTGTGTGATGATAAAAATAAATGCACGAAATAAAGCCTACAAGGGTTTGATTCATGTCAGGTTCACCAGAATGTATACAAAGGAAAACAATAACTAACATGTTAATCAATCTTAACTTAGAGAAGATAAATCCTAAATACACTTTTATTTGTTGATACATTATATATTTAGGGTCATGACCAATATGGATATGTTGGACCTAAATAAGGGATATCTTACAATAATAACATTACTAGAGAGGTTTCCAAAGCCTTTACTCAAGCAACACTATGTAATAACCCTATCCAGGTCCTATGTTTTCATTTTCACTAAATATATCCAAATTAAAGTAAAATCTAATCTAGTGATCACCAAAGCTTATGGGACAAAGTGGGGGTAATAAACATAAAAATTAAACATGCATATAAGATCTATACTTAAGTAAATGCACATGAAATCCTAATGTATAGGAGAGAAGTAAAAATGCAAATATATCTATTTTAACAAAGGAGGAATAAAGTTAGGAATACTTACCTTTTAAGATGAACCCATCAAGCCTAAATATCTCCCTTGGCCAAGGTGATTTGTAATAGGTTGTTATGGTATGTAAGGATAACAAGGATAAGTCAGCTTTAGGCTACATTACTTATCTATGCATCCAAAAGACTTGTCCACAAGACAATATTTGATCTCCAAAGAAAGTATTGAAACCCTAAGCAATGTTCCTCAAATATAATGGTGGATAATTAGATGCACAATATAATATTCTTCTTATTCTCTTTCATAAATGATATAAATGGATGTGTATATATAGTTGAAACTAACCCTAATTTTTTTTGAAAGTTTATCCACCAAGGTTAGCCCAATTTGACTCTATATCGTTAATTGATAAAAATAAGTTAGGTCTTGGTTTAGGTCGACCAAGTTTGACCTAGATCCATAACATGAAAATATCAATTTGAATACAAGGTTGATCCAAGTTGACAATATACAGTAAATGTTAACAAGGGTTTTAAGCTTAGGTAGGTGCTAAATAATGCAGTGAATTGCTTGGAGGAGGGTGTAAGAGAAGAGGCAAATCTTAGTGAAGTATATAGGAGAAGGTTGTGTAGATAATAAGTGGTGGTATAAGGGACAATAATCTTATGAAGCACGAATGGTCTACCCAACCCTTTCCTATTGCACCATTTAAGGTGTGTAATCAAAGAGATTGAGACTCGATGGGTTCTTTCAAGAGATAAAAAATTAGTAACTAATAAAGTTTGAAAATATTTTGTGTACACACACACCTCATAGATAACAATGTAGGCTAGTTATGTTTGTTGATTGTGGACATATCTTAGTTGACTATGACTAATGATTGATATAGAAAGATAGATAAAACATATATGTGAAATCACATAAATAAGAACATAATCTGATAATATTCATAAACTGAATCACTCTCCCTAAACAATAATGTAATACACTTGTGTCCTTTGATCGTAGACTTGTTAACGTAGACTGTGATGAAAACTTGACTCTTGCACCTTATGCATCTATATTTTAATTTTTTTTCTCTTAATTAAATATTCACCTTGAAAAAAAATACCAATGAAATATAACATAATTTTTTTATTATAACTTTTTTTTCAATTTTATTCTAAAATGTTTAATTTTCTGAATCCATCGCTAGTTCATTTGAAATGAGGCTTGACAAATTTAAAGGATTTTCAAATGTTTTTGGTTAGAAAAGGCCCTTCAAATTATTTTTGGACATAAGTAATGAGAAGATAGTGAAACCCTATGCTTTTCTAATATAAGGAAAAGCTTTAGATATGCATTGTCTCAATAGGGTTCATTCTTTCAATAGTCCTCACTACCCACTTGGTATAGAGAGATAATAAACATGCCTCCTTTATATTGAGTAAGTAAACAAATTCCCCAAATAACTCACATGTAAATAAAGTGACTGAATATACTTTTGAATCACTTTATCTACCATAACACTTACAAATACAATACATGGAATTTTATAAATTAATGAAAAATTTAAATAAAAACAATACATAAATTCACAATATCTAGTATGACTACCTATTTATATTTAAAATTTGTGGTCTCAATTTCCTATTATAATAATAACTCTCTTCTACATATTACATCAACAATTAGCTCTCGATTCTCTTTTATAGATAAGAAATATGCATGTGATAAGGATTATAAAGTAACTAACTTAAAAATAAGTCTTATTTAAAATAGACTTGTAAAACAAGTCTTCTTAGAGACAAGAATTTACTATTAATAGCATAAGACAATCAAATCAATAACTTGATTGGAACTATTCTCTAATAATAGTTTATGGATAAGTATGCATTAATTAGTGATTATCGATAAATTATGTTATAATAATAATTTTAAAAATTATATCTTAAAATTATAAAATAGTTTATGAGTAATTAATACACTAACAACATAATTATAATATGTGGTGTTCCCATATCATGTCAAACACTAGTCTTCCTTTTTTTGAAACACAAGGTAAAAAATCCATTTGATTGTTTAGAAAATGAATTTCCACTGTCAAAGACCTTATCTCATCTATAAATTAGATTACGTGCCTTGTCTTAAAAAATAATTTCAATATTTTAGACTTTGACTTACCTACTATCTTTATTATTTAAGAGTCCCACATGTCATGCTTTGAAGAATGTGTTTACAACCTCTAATTTCCTAGTGGAAGGATTGGTAGTGAAATGACTATTGCTTCCAAAAATTATTTTTTAGGTCTTTCATATTAGAGTATGAGTCCCTTCTCATCTATTTTTGGTAATATTTAAACAAATGTTAGAGTTTTAATTCTTCTCCTTAAATTTCTCTTTCCAAATTCAACATCATATGAAATACCAAGCTTGAGCCCAAGCTTGCCCAATTTCTTTCGTGTATTTCTTAACAGTGTCTACTACTTGGGTAAAGGCTCAAAC
>JARHVA010000351.1:4032500-4035000 GCA_037957365.1 Torreya grandis | reverse complement strand
AATCAATTTATAAGTGCAAATAATTTTCACATGACCTTAGATAATGAGGACGTGTGAAGAATTTAAATAGTAAGCATTACAAAATAATGAATTTAATTACCATACTTAGTGCATGGGATTTTTTCTTTATTTTATATAAGGAAAATGTAGCTTTTATATGTTTGACAAAGTTGTGAGTATTAGTCTTAAAGGGGTGACTTTACTAAGTTGTCATATTACATACAAAAATGTGAAAGTTGTGAGTATTAGTATGAAATGGGCAACATTAAAGAACAAACCAGTAAGCATGAAACTAAGGGGTGTGAAGTTGAAAGATAGGGTGTTTTAATGTTGAATTCATATTTCTTTTATTACTAAAACACCATTATTTCTTGTATTTTTCTATTGACAATGACCAAAAAACCAAATCACAAACACAAATAGTTTTTATTTTTATGGTTCTCACCTTTTCAAATCAGCTACAAGGATATACAAAATGATAAAAAAATATTTTACACTACAAACCTTATTTCCAACTATATATGTATATGTATGTATGCATGCATGTATGGATATACATGTGTGTGTGTACACACACACATACACACATATAGATAGATACATACATTCATACACACATACTTATACACATACATATATGTGTATAAATACATAGTGTTTGTGTGCATGTGCACACATGCACACACATGCATACATAATTGTACATAGTGTTTTGTATGCCTATATGGAAATGCACATATTTTTGGAATTTTATTCCTATATGGTCCATTGACTCAATTATTATATTATGTTAACATTTTTATGCCTTTATGTAACACACACACACACACACACACACACACACACACACACACACACACACACACACACACACACACACACATTAAAATATTTGACCTTGTAATTATTTTGTACATATTATCATTGTCGTAATTTCATTAATTTTTTAAAACTTTATTCATAGCTATAGGATTAATTACTTTTCTACATTAAATATCATGCCATCCTTATTTGATATATCAATATGATATTTATTTATTTTGATTGATTTAAGGGTTTATGGCTCCCCTTGTTGATACCATAAGAGCACAAAATTAAACAAAATGGTCTGGATTGATAGCATTATCATGAAGGATTTTAACCAACCAATTACCAACCAAACTTATATACAATAGTTTTTATAAATTAAGAACATACTATAATACAATACTCCATAATTGAATGTCTTATAAATTCTAAAATATATAACATCGGTCCAAATAAACATCAAAAAATACATATACATAAAACCTAAGTTAGTTGATCATAATATCCACCTCCTTCCATGCTATGTCAACTGCTTGTCTTATCCTCTACTTACAAGCCTTCCCCTGTGACTATGATACCTGCACCATCTGACCCTAAGAATAATCACCCATCTTTAACCCAATAATATACTTCATGTTTTCTACTAGAATGGCCTCAAAATAGGTTGAATTATGCAAATTAAACTTCTTATGGATCTCCTACACTTTAAAAACTAACCATTGTTCATTCCATCATGGAGGATCCTAAAAATGGCCATGATAAGTTCCATGTGCCATCCATTTGATGCCATGTAATCTAAATAGGGACCTCCTTATTACACACCATTCATCCAACTTCAGGATAAGAGTGAGTAGATCTTACAAAAATGGCATATAAACACCCTTGGCTTCCTCCTCCACACTCAATATGAGATTTATCAGTTGGATTTATATTAGATATTTTAACTTGATTGAAGGATTATGTCCAAATTGATCACTATCAACATTTACATTATTTATAACCCTATGAATCTTTATTGGAGATGAATAACCATTACTTACATTCCTTAAATATTACACAAGTGATGAGGTTCATTGAACCTCTTCAATTAGTTTACTAATGTATGTCTAGGACAGTGTCTAAGGCCAAATGCAATAATGAAAATAATATTTCTGATGAACAGTTATTTTCTATTAAAACAACATTCATGGAAAATAACTAAATCAAACCTTTATATTGAAATCTAATCAATTTCAAATCGATGATATAGAATCAAATTTATTCTAACTTATCAAATAAAATCTATTTTATTTTTTAAATTCAAATCAAATGAATCTAATGGCTTGAATCAAATATATTCTAGTTTCTAAATTCAAGTCATATTTACATAAAGATACAAAAGTAAAAAACTTAAATTAAAACATTAAAGAAAAATTATGGAAATGAAATCAAGTAAAGTAGCAACCACTACAAATATTTACACACTAAATAGGTGAAGGTTATACAATGAAAAAATATTACAGTAGTAAATTAAATGTTCAGATTGAAAATAAAACAAGAATAAATCTAATGTAGAATAACAACAAAATTATTATTATTCATTAGGTTGAGTGGGCCTTTACTCTTCCCTTGGAATATGATTGAGAACAATCAATAAGAAACTATGAAAGTATCAAAATTCAAATTATTATTGATAAACAGAATGTTTAAAATT